>JAGGAQ010006153.1:0-32201 GCA_017657225.1 Termitomyces sp. T69sscA
AATCCACCTTACGGCTATTCACCGTGTACAAACACAGAGCACCGGGAGTAGCGCGAGGCATAGGAGACCGAAGCGGGACAGGGAGGGGTGCGTGGAAGGGTGCCGGGAGTGCCGGTGGCAAGATGAGTGCCGGGGAGGAGAAAGGACGAGTGCCGGGGGTGGGCGCAAGTCCCAGGAGTGTGAGAGAATGAGACGAGCGAGCGCCGGGAGCGAGCGAGTCCCGGGGATCAAGAGAAAAGCAGTCAAGGGGACTTAGCGAGTCCCGGGGATAGAAGCAAAGCTGGGGAAGTCGGATAGCCAAAAGGGGAAAGAGTCGAGATAAGATAGCGGGAGATGGAAATGATTAAGTCAAAAGGAAGAGAGCTGGGAACAAAGAGTCGAGAGAACTTAGAGTGGAAAAGGGAGAAGAGGACAACGAGATTAGATTAGAGATACGAGACGAGTTGAGACGAGAGAGATAGTCAAAACGAGGCGAGTACGAGAAAAGAAGCAGTAAAGTAAGGAAACCAGGGCACGAGAGAGATGAAACAGAGACGAACACAAACAGACAAGACAGGGGTTACGTTAATATCAAGACTAGAGTATCTACTTACTACTCTGCGCCTTATATACTACGTGGTACATATGGCCCGGGGGTCAGGCCCGGGTTCCAGCAGCGGGTTGCGGCGCTGGGGCTTGGGATGAGACCCGGGGGCCGCGCGGGACGGGGCGAGGCCAAGACATGTCGCGCGGAGGTCTCAAAGTGGAAGCGCAGAGACACATGGTGGTGGTGCTGTGAGGGGGGAGCGGGAGCGGGGCGTGGCGAGCAGAGGTCGGCGGCAATGATGCGCGATCATGATGCGTGATGGGGGGTCTCGGCGTGGGTCGGGGGTGACAGGTGATGCCGGTGCTGATGGGGCGTGATAGCCGAGACCCGGCGCTGATGTGGCGGTCACGGCGGTGATGGCTGGGAGGTGCCGCGAGTGGCGGTGGCTGTGGCGTTGATGGGCGGTGATGGCCGGTGATGGCTGGGGGAGTTGGCCAGGTAGCGGTCTGGGCCCGGGGGGCTGTGAGGGTGGTTTTGGGAGCGCTGGAGTCCCGGGGCCGGGGCTAAGTCCCGGGGGTCGGTAGCGGGTCATGACAGTCTCGTACTGGAAACGCAGAAACATGTGGTGGTGGGGCAGTGAGGAGGGAGCAGGAGCGGGGCATAGCGTGTGGAGGTTGGGTTGGTGGTGATGCGTGATCATGATGCGTGATGGGGGTCTTGGCATAGGCTGGGAGGGTGACAGGTGTTGCTGATGCCGGCGCTGATGTGGCGGCTATGGGCAGTGTAATAGCCAAGACTGGCGCTGATGTGGTGGTCATGGCAGTGATGGCTGGGGGGTGCCACAAGTGGCGGTGGCTGGTGGTGGTGACGGGCAGTGATGGGCAGTGATGGCCAGGGGCTGCCAAAGGAGTTGGTCGGGTAGCAGTCCAGGCCCAGGGCGGTCGTGGGGGTTGTTTTGGGGAGGGTTGGAGTCCTGGGGCCGGGGCTGAGTCCTGGGGGTTGGTAGCGGGTTGTGACAATATGCCCTATGCTGATTTTGACTTGCTTGCTCTACCCCTTTCAGCATGCCTTCATAGAGAGGCCGTCTATGAGGATGACTAGAGTGGCAGTATTTTACCCAGAGAAGAGGACCAGGATAAGTTTTAGAGTGTTCTAGACCCAAAGTTCCCAAATGAGGTAATGAAGATAGAAGACCAAATTTATGCCACTATGTTGCATGCTCTGCTTTTGTCATGACTTGCCACCCACCTCTAGTACTCATCCCTGGTTTCAGGACTCCTACCTCCCCAAACTAACCTCACAACACCCTAGACTCGGATTGCTACATGACTGACCCCCCTCAGCAACCACCACTGCTACTCTTGGCCAGCCCTTGGCCATCACCGCTCACCATTGCCACCAGCTACTGCCACTCTTGGCACTTCCTTGGCCATCACCACCTGCAAACACCACATCAGCCTCAGCAATCTCTGATGCTTCTCTTAATCCATGCTGAGATCTTCCCTAGCTTTATCAAAGCACTCATTGTGCATCATGACCAATGCATCACCTCTAGTCTAACCTCTGCACTCCATGCCCCCTCCTGTAAGGGCAATTTCTGGGAGTTGCAGCTCAATCACACACACACAACTAGCAGAGGAGAATTCAAAGTTATATAGAAATGATAATCAACAATACAATGGTAACTAATCACCTAGCAGAGGGGAATCCAAAGAGAACAAGTCTAAAGATCCCCATTGCTTGGTGCAGCACATCAGCAGACAGCAGAGGCATGAGAACAACTGTATAGGTGACTGGAGCTAGCCTTAAGCTTGAAAAATGCTTGAAAAGGAAGTGCAGAAAGTTTTCAAGGTTTCTTCAGAAAGAAAATGATTTCTGGAGATCTCTGGAGGTTTAGACCAAGCTTCAAGGGTCCAGAGTGAGCCCTGGGGGTTCCAGTGAGTGGCGCAGGAGGTGGGCTAGAGCATAAAGAAGCGCCTCAAGGAAAAGTCAGTGTAGACTGAAAATAGAAGTCCCCTGACACCTTCTTGCTTGACTCCTTGCCTCTTCAACATTCTATGCCTCCCATGCTCCCAAAGCAAGGCCATTCCTTTGGGAGCTTTCTTTGCACTGCACAACTTACACCAACACCTGCTGCTGCCTTGCACAATTTCCAGGCTTCATTGGGAGCCCTAGTGCCATGATTTGTCATTGGGGCCAGATCTGTACTCTAGGGCCTACATATCATCTCTCATATATAAGTTGTAGCATAGCCTGTGGTACAGTAGTCTTGATATTGCAGTACCCCATCTTGTCTTCTGTCTTGTTTGTTTCATATCTTATGTCCTGATTTCTTTATTTTCAACTCTCTTTCTTTTTGCATTGTATTGTCTGACATTTATCTTGTATCACCCTGTTATTTTCATCTCTACCACTCAAATCTATTCTTTGCTTCTTTCTTCATCCACCTCAAGTCTCTAAGTTCTTCCTCTTTTTCTCATTCTCAGCCTTAGACTCTTCATATTTTTCATCTAATCCTCACTTTGATTCTTTTCTTTTCTTTTCTGGCTCAGCTAGATCCCCATGCTCTATCTCTGATCCCCATCACTCACTCAGTCTCCATCACTCACCCTAGTCTCTAGATTCCAAGCCTCAGGACTCGCTCTCACCCCCAGCACTTGTCTTTCACCCCTCTTTCACATCTTGGCATTCACACCCTTTGCCCTGGCATGCCCAGCATTCTCTGCTTGCTTGCTGCTCACATCCCCAGTCCCACCCTGATCTCACATGCTCAACACTTCTTGATAGTACTCATCATGTGCATGGACATTGTGTTCACCATATAAGGAATCACTCAGTGATCTGAGTCTCCATGATCAGTGGAACCTGACAGCCTTCTCCAGCAGAGATTTGAGCCAATTAAATCATTTTCCAAAGGCTGGACCAAGCCTTTGCTGCAAGTTTTCAGCCTTAGGTCATTTGCTATGCTATGCAAGAGTACTTTCACAGCTTCAAAGATGTGTTCTTAAAGGCAGTCTTCAATTCACTCTCAGAGTGCAAGCAGTGGAACTATGCAAGCTACTGCCAGAAGCCACATCCTCCAACTGCAAAGTCTATCTTTTTGCACTCAAGGAGCAAGATGAGTTGGATGCATTCTTTGAGGAGAATCTAGATTCTGACCATATCTACCTGTTCAAGTTGCTCATAGCTTTTTCAGTATTTTTCATTAAGAAAAGAGCTGGCTACTTGACCTTGTGCAAAATTACTGTGTCCTCAATGCTATGATCATTTGAAACCATTAACCCCTTCCTGTCAGGGGACCTCCCTTTTACATTCTTTTTCCCTCAGCCATGCTTCACTTTCACTCATTTCCTTTGCCTTTCTTCTCAACTTGTCAAGTTCCTCATTGGCCAGACCATGGGAAACTACTTCCTTATTGGACATTCCTCTTTGGCTGGATGGACTCACAGCCACTACTGGCAAAATCGTTGGCATATGATTTGCGGTCATGTGGCATGTGCATGATAATTCGGGCAATGTGATGGATTGACCGGGATTAATTCAAGTGGCGATCTAATCACCAAACCTCCCTCTCAGATATCACATAGGGCCACTTGGCCACTTGCGCTTTGTTTAATTCTATCCATTGTTTCATGTCCTTATAGACCAGCAGGCACAGTGGCAACAACCCATCATCTCACACTGCGCTTGCAGGTAAGCCTTACATACTTCTTTATTCACACATCGTCTCATACTGCGCAAGCAGCACCAACTTAGATTAGACACCCACAATACGTCACGCATCATTTTGATGTCACCCACCATCCCTAATTCATATGTCTCTCCCATACTCAATTCTACACTTATTACTACACTCGCACTCACTAGTCCATTGTGTTAGCTTGAGTTTCTGACCCCTCTCTCTTCAGAGGGGGGGAACCAACACTCAAGAACTCCTAGGACTCAAAGAAATCCCATTTCTTTCCCACAAATCATGGCTGCACAATTAATAAGCATTTTGCCTCTGCAAAACCTCTTTCTTATCTATTCACTCACTTCCTTTCTTGCTCTCATTCTTGCACCTCAATCAAAGCCTTGAATTAACCTCTGCATGTGCTCAGATCATGTGACCATAACCTGTGACCATCCCATCAGAAATGTCACACATTGTGACATGTGACCAGTCATGTGACCTACTGTTGACTATTTCGCTTGTCTGGCAGAGTGACTCCTGAGACTTGTTCTCTTTGGATTTCCCTCTGCCAGGGTGAGTACCTTACTAGCTATTTGTGACATACTTTTAATATACTTCGGATTTTCCTCTGCCATCTGTGTGACTGAGCCACAGCCTCCAGAGGTTGCCCTTACACTTCCACTCATTTCAAAAATCTCCAGGGGGCATGTTACTTCACTGGACATCCAGTGGAGCTATAACAACATGCATATCTAAGAGAGAGATGAGTGGAAGGCTGCATTTCAAACCAACTATAGACTTTTTAAACTTCTAGTCATGTTTTCTGAGCTCACCAACAGTTTTGCCACCTTTCAGATGATGATGATGAACAACATCTTCTGAGACCTCATAGCCAAAGATGTGGTCTGTATATACTGATATGGCTGTCTCATAAATGAGACAACCAAGAAAGTAATAAGTCTCAAAAGAAAAGCTGACAAAAAGACCAAAAACTGTAGGCAAAAAGAGCATACCAAAAAACCATGCATGCATCATGAGAGCAACAAACAGGCCATGCCAGACCTGTCATCACCAAGGAGATGACAGCGCTGATACCCAAATGAGTGGCTATGAGATCTGATGGTGATCATGATGAGCCACTGACTTCCAAAACAGTGGCTGTGCCAATCTGATCATTAGATCCTAATGGCACCCGCTGATGTCTGGAAGGTGGCTGTACCAATCATCTTGAGCATCACTAATCACATCAACTGATTAATCAATCAATCAGTTTAATCTAACCTTCGACTTTAAACGCACTTTTACCTCTACCATCCATGTAGCAACCACCACCTGAGCTCTCACTGACACCATAACGTCTCCAACCCCTGCCAAACATGGCCACAGAGCAACAAAGGATGAGGGCAGGACCAAAAGGACAGAACAAGGCCAGAAGTATGGCTTTAGCTGGAGAAAGGCTGAACCATTCTTCTGCAATGGTCTGGACAATGCCAAGGTAGCATTGGCAACTTTGGTATGCGCACCAAGCAGCAGAATCATGTGGGATACAATTGGTCCATGTGCACCACTGGAAGATATAAAAATCATTGAGGACGTCGAGCAAGCAACTAGCTTGCCACAGCATGGAATCCCCAGTGAGCAGATTCATTGGCTCAGGAGCAGTAGTTGGTCTTCCCAGAAATAGATTAGTTGTTATTTGGAATTGAATTTGGTTTCATTATATCCCACTCAGTGTGAATAGGAGCCAGTTCAAAAGCAAATAAACTATATACCAGTTCTAGAGCAGGATGTTTAGTTAAGCAATGAATGTAGAGTACACCTTTATTGTCTAGTGCTAACTAGTTTGCATGTCTGTTTACAAAAAGTGCTGATACAGATCCTCATATTGACCACTCTGAGACTGAACTTGTAAGCACTTTTCCAAATGTACAAAACCTTCCTCTAGCCTCAACAATCTGCTTACATAGCCCTACAGCTGAGAGAAATGACTACTATGCTGGTGTGTTGTGGTGTCCACTTCATCCACCAACTTGCTATGCCTGAGTATAGAGATCAAAAGAATTGATGTCCAATAGGCTTGCTGTGTTGCTGCTCTCCTGAACAGTGATGCCACAGAGCTCTTCCTTGATGCAGAATTTGTGAAGCAGCAGGGCATGACCACATAATCTCTCATCAAGCCCATTCTAGTGTTCAACATTGATGGAATGCCAAAAGAGGCCAGCACCATCAACTTTGTAGTCAACCTAGTGCTCCACTACTGATTGCACACTGACTAGAATGTTTTCACAGTCACTAGTCTAGGCAAGCAAAATATAATCCTTGGCTTCATCTGGCTTCTGAGAGTACAACCCTAAGGTGAATTGAGTTTAGGGCAAAGTGAACATGAGTCAGTGCCCCTAAAGATGCTCAATATGTGCAGTAGAGGTCAAAGAGAAGCATCACTTGGAGGTGCAAAAGCATGCTGCTATCCAGGCCTGCTATATAGGTCATGTGCCCTATGCTGACTTGACTTGTTTGATCTGCCTCTCCTGGTGTTTTTGTATAAAGAGGCTCTCTATGAGATGACTAGAATGATGGTAACTTGCTTGGCAAAGAAGGCCAGAATGGTTTACAGAGTGCTATAAACCCAGGATTCTCAGATGAGGTTATGAAGGTAGGAGACCACATTTATGCCACTGCACTGCATGCTTTGCCTTCTCTAGTAGAGATCCAAGTTGGTCAAAACACCTCTCAGAGACTGGCCCAAGCCTTTGCTGCAAACCCTCAGCTCCAGGCCATCTGTGATGCAGTGCTAGGTTGACTTTGAAGATGTGTTCTCAAAGGTGTTCTTTAACTCGCTCTTAATGTACAAGGAATGAGACCATGCCATCAAGCTAATGCTTGACTTCATGCTCTCTAGCTGCAAGGTCTATCCTCTTGCACCCAAGGAGCAGGATGAGTTGGACACATTCTTCCAAGAGAACTTGCAGGTGGTGGAGGCATGGGAACAACTGTACAAGTGACCAGAGCTAACCTCAACCTTGGATAATGCTCAAACAGGGAGTGCGGGAAGTTCTGGGGCTTTTCTAAAAAGGAAACAACCTCTGGAAATCTCTGAAAGTCTAAAGCGAGCCCCAGAGGTCCTGGGGAGTGGCGTAGGAGGTGGTTGGAGCATAGTGAGGTACCAAAAACAGAAGTCAAATGGAGGTCCCCTGACACATGGCTTCCCTAGTATTCTTCATCAAGATAAAGGATGGCTCCCTCTGCTTGGTGTAAGACTACAGTGTTCTCAATGCTATGATTATAAAGGACCACTGCTCCCTTCACTCATTTCAGAGCTCATCAACAATCTCTGGGGGGCACATTACTTCACTAAGTTCAACATTTGTTGGAGCTACAACAATATGCATATCTAGAAAAGAGATGAGTGGATAGCTGCATTCCAGATCAACTGCAGACTCTTTGGATCTCTAGTCATGTTCTTTGAGCTCACCAACAGCTCTGTAACCTTCCAGACAATGATGAACATCTTCCAAGACCTCATAGCTGAAGGTGTAATTCTCATCTACATTAAATCATTTGAAGAGCACTGTCAAATCATGCACATTGTCTTGGAACATCTTTGCCAGCACCAGCTCTACTTGAAATTGAAGGAGTGTGGGTTTTAACAGACTCAAATTGAGTACCTGAGGCTAATTATCTCACATGGAGTGGTAGAGATGAACCTAATGAAGGTGGCTAGCATTGCAGAATGATTAGAGCCCTGAAGCAAGGAAGAAGTGCAAGCCTTCTTGAGCTTCACCAATTTATATCAGCAGTTCATTCAAAACTTCTCACAGCATGCCCATCTGCTGTTCAATCTCATCATGAAGAACACCATTTGGCATTGGAGGGCTCCAGAGCTCAATACCTTGAACACCCTTAAGCTGGCCATTACCTTAAAGCCTGTCCTCCTCTTCTCTAATGATGATTCCTTCTTCTGGGTGGAGGCAGACAATTCTGATTTTGCCATCAGAGCTATCCTGCTGCAACAATCTCAGGAGAATGGAAAGTGGCACCTAGTAGCCTTCTACTTCAAGAGTCTAAACACAGTCAAGTGTAAATATGAGAGCCATGATAAAGAAATGCTAGCCATCATCAGGGCCTTTAAAGAGTGGTGGCACTTCTTCAAGGGCATACAACCCCACCACAAGAACTTGGAGTACTTTTAAACAGCTAAGAAGCTCAACCATTAGCAGGCTTGCTGGTCCCTCTATCTCACCAACTTCAACTTCTCCTTGCACCACAAGCTTGGCCAGAGCATGGATAAACCTGATGCTCTGTTCCAGCAAGCAAACCATCATGGAATCAAAAGAGAGAACAATAGCAACATTATTCTCCTTCAGCCAGAACTGTCTGTAAATAAGCCATGGAAAGCATAGTGATTCAGGGAGAAAAGGTAGACATCCTTCAGGACAAGCAAAGAAACCAAGAGAGTGAGCAAGAAGACCTTGTGGCCAAGGTGGCCATGGCTTTAAAGTTCCATACCACCATCAGCATAAAGTCTGTCTGTACTGACAAGTGGAGCTTCCAAGATGGCCTTTTGACCTTCTAGAACTGCATTTAGGTGGCCACTAGAGAATTATTGAGCAGCACCACAACTCATAAGTTGGAGGGCACTTCAGCTGGTGGAAGACCCTGAAGCTAATGTCTCAGTACATTGGCTTTTACACTAGCACCTGCAACCTGTGTCTCCAGACCAAGCCTCAATGTTTCCTGCCCATAGAATAGCTTGAGTCACTTCTAGTTCTAGCAGAACAATGGAGCATAGCCTCCAAAAACTTCATTGTTAAACTACTGGATGTCCATGGATATAATGCCATCATGATGGTGGTGGACTTCTATGAAAAGCAAGCATACTTTATCCCCACTCACACCACTTGCACCAGAAGAGTATCTTAAAGCTCTGCAGTCTCTCTGATGCCTATATCTCTGACTCAAACCTGCAGTCCATGGCTGAGTTCACATGTGAGCTGTATTGGTTATGAAATGTGAAGCTCCATACTTCTACAGCATACTCTGCATAGTCTAACAGTCAGACTGAATGTATGAACTAGAAGCTAAAACAGTATTTCTGCCTATCTTTCAATGAATGCCAAGATGATCAGGACAAGCTGCTCTCTAAAGCTAAGTTTCAATTCACTTGGCCTTGCAAGTCTCTGTCATGACCTGCTACCGACCTCCAGGACTTAGCCCTGGCCCCAAGACTCCAACCTCTCCAAACCAACCTCCACAACCGTCCCATGCCTGGACCGCTACTCAACCAGCCACCTTGGCAGCTCCCAGCCATCACCGCCTGTCACTGCCATCAGCTACTGCCACCCCCAGCATCCCTCCAGCCATCACTGCCCATGACCACCACATCAGTGCCAGCCCTGGCCATCCCCAATGCTTTCTCAACCGCAGCTGCCACAACAGCACTGGTGCTCCCCCCAGCCCATGCTAAGGCCCCCATCACGCATCACCACCCGTCCAACTTCTGCATGCCATGCTCCACTTCCGCTCGCCTCCTCACCTCATTACTGCTACATGTCTCTGCATCTCCAAAGTAAGACCCTCCTTTCCAGAGCTTTCTTTGTGCCACACAATGTGTCTCAACCTCCACCGCCGTCTTGCATGATCCCCAGGTCTCACCTTGAGCCTCAGCGCCACAACTCATGACCAGGACCTGGACCTGAGCTCTAGAGCCTACTTACTATACAATATATAAGTCGTAGAGTAGCAAGTAATACTCTAGTCTTGATATTGCCATACTTCTCATTTTGTGTTTTGTGTTTCATCTCTGTCTTGTAGTCTCATGTGTTTTGATTTTCATTCTCTGACTCTGTCTTGTTTTGTATTGTACTCGTCTTGTATTGCCTTGTTTCTCTCATCTCTACTTGTCTTGTACTCTGAATCTATCTCTGCTTTATTTCTTTTCTGCCTCAAGTCTCTAAGTTCCTTTTCTACTCTCTCATCTCTCGCCTTCATCTCAACCTGTTCCATTTCCCCTTTTCCTTATCTTATCTTGACTCTTTCCTTTTCTAGCTTGCTTAAATCTTTGCATCTCTCACCATCAATCCTGGAACTCACCAAGTCCCTGCACTTGCCCTGGCTTTCTATTTATTAACCCCAGAACTCGCTCACACACCGGCACTTGCTTTGTCCCCTTCCCTCACATCCCCAGGACTTGCGCTTACCCCAGCACTTGTCTTCCACCTCTCTTCTCCATCCCTGGCACTCATATCTCTGCTTCAGCGTGACCAGCAATTCTCTGCTCACATCCCTGGTCCTACTCCAGTCTTCTATGCCCCATGCTCTTAACAGTACATTGCATTTGTGGATATTGTGTGTGCCACATAAGGAATTGACCTGGCGGACTGAGCCCATGTGGTCAGCAAAACCTGACAGTCTCCTCTTTCTTTCTCAACATGGGACATCACCTCTACATGGGATTTAAACCCCACTCTTGCCCGTCAAAGAATGAAGCTATAAACAACTTTGTGGACCAAATGAAAATAGCTCAAGAGGAAGCCAAGGCTATGCTAGAAAAGTAAAGGATATGATGGCATGGTACTACAACCAAAGATAGACTCCCACCCCCCAGTACAAGCCTGAAAACTTGGTCTACTTAGATGTGTCAGACTGTCAGGTTCCACTGACCACAGGGGCTCAGTCCACTGAGCAAATCCTTATGTGGTGTGCACGATGTCCACAAACACAATGGTACTGTTGAGAGCATGGCATATGTGAGACCAGGGCAGGGCCAGGGATGCAAGCAGCAGTTGAGCGAGGTATTACCAGTCATGCCAGGGTGGTAATGTGAGTGCCAGGAATGAGGAAGGGAGTTGGAAGACAAGTGCTGGAGTAGGTGTGAGTTCTGAGGATGCCAGGAAAGAGGTGAAGACAAGCACTAGTGTGCAAGTGAGTCCTGGGGCTGGTGAACAGATAGCTAGGGCAAGCAAGGGGACTTGGTGAGTCCCAGGATCAAAGGTAGGAGGCACAGAGATTTAAGCAAGCTAAAAGGGGAAAGAGTCAAGATAAGAGAGACAAAAGGAGAAACAGAACAAATCAAGACAAAGGTGGGAGAATAGAGAGGAAAGAAGAGACTTAGAGACTTGAGGCAGAGAGAAAGAAAAGAAATAGAGTTAGATTGAGAGTGGAGACAAGTAGAGATGAGCAAATCAAGACGAAATGAGACGAATACAATACAAAAATGAGATAAGTCAAAAAATGGAAACCAAGACATGCAAGACTAAAGAGACAGAGAACGAAACATGGAACTAGAGACAGAGGTACAGCAATATTAAAACCAGAGTACTAGATGCTACTCTACAACTTATATACTGTATGGTACATAGGTCCTGGGGCTCAGGTCCAGGCCCAGTGACAAGTGCTGGGGCTCAAGATGAAGCTCAGGGATCATGCAAAGTGGCAGTGGTGGTCAATGCATGTTGTGAGGGCACAAAGAAAGCTCTTCAAAGAAAGGTCTTGCTTTGGAAGCATGGAGGCATGGAATGGCAACAAAGCAAGAAGGCAAGCAGGAGTGGGGCATGGCATGCAAAGGTAGGACTGGCAATAGTGCATGGTCATAATGCATGATGAGCATCTCAGGGGTAGCTGAGGAGGCTTCAGCACAGGCTGGGGAGAGCGCCAGCATTGATGTGGTAGCTGCAGTTGGAGAAAGTGCCAGGGATAGCTGAGGCCGGCGCTGATGTGGCAGTTGCAGGTAGTGATGGCTGAAGGGTGCTGAGGGTGGCAGTGGCTGATGGCGGTGATGGGCAGTGATGGCTGGGAGCTGCCAAGATGGCTGGCTGAGTAGCGGTCCAGGCCCAGGACAGTCATAGGGGTTGGTTTGAGGAGGTTGAAGTCCCAGGGCTGGGGCTGAGTGTTGGAGGTTGATAGTGGGTTGTGACACAGACATCACCACCACTTGACCCTCAAAGAAGCTGTCACACACCAGCTTCTTTATTATTAAGTGCCAAATGGGCCCATGGCATATTGCCTCCAGCTACTTACCAGAATGCATCAGCTCCACTTAGTATTTAACATGGTAAAGCTGACACTAGTTTCAATGGACTCCATTCTCAGCTGCTGCTCAAACTCCTTTCCACTCTCAGTTGTTGCAAGTCAGGAAGAGAAGTACAAAGTGGAAGCAATTCTGGATAGCTGCTTGTTCCTGCATTGACTACAGTACAAAGTGAAGTGAAATGACTATGGTATCAAAGACATTTCCTGAGAGCCACAGGAAAACATTCATGCTCCCAAACTTATCAGAAAATTAATTTCACCAAACACACTCTGACATGCTCTAGGCTATATGTGGTATCTCTGCCACTGACCAGGCCATATGCAACTTCTTTTACCTTGCACATTGAGACACTGCATGCTAGAAGGAGTGATGTCAGAGAACCTTCATTTTGTTTCATATCAACTTCCATTTTGCTCTGCCTCTCTACACTTCACTCTGCTCCTCCCTCAGGGCTTGCTCTAGACCTCTGAAGATCTCTGAAGGCTTTTTAAGCAACCTCCAAAACATTCTGCATTTTCTACATAAGTATTATCAAGGTTAGGATTAGCTCCAATCTTCCTGTACAATTGTTCTCATGCCTTTGCTGCCTGTTAAGGTGCTGCACCAAGCAGTGGAGATCTTCAAACTTGTTCCTCTGAATTCTCCTCTGCTAAGTGATTAGTTACTACTGTACCATCATTACCATTTCTAATATAGTCTTTGAATTCCTCTCTGCTAATTGCATGATTGTGCCACAATCTTCAGAGGTCATTCTTACAGTCTCATAATGGACTGTTAGCAGGGTTGTGCTCACTTGAAATGTATTCCATATGTACAGTCCCTGCAGCATATAAATCCTTGAGGTAGGCATGGATCTTCTAAAACACATTGTTGACCACAGCATTCCTGCTCTATGCATTCCACCAATCCTTGACAACTCTCTGATTGTCACCATAGATCCTGTAGTGTTCTCCTGTTGTTGCTTGTCTAATGACTGTCTACATAAGGAGCTCAAATCCCACTGCTTCAGCCCACTGGATGTCCTGCTTGCGATTGAATGCAGTTCAGTCTAGTACCAATCTCCAGGCATACCAGCAGCCACCAATAACAATTCCAATACCATTGTATCGTCAATTATTGTTCCTAATATATCTCTGCATTCCTCTCTGTCAGTTGTGTGACTAAGCTGCAACTCTCAGAAGTTGCCCTTACAATCAAGTCAGTCCAAAGAGAAATGGTGATTAAGAGATATGCATTAGGCCTGATCAGCTCAGTATTTTCTGTTTTAGAATTTCTCCCTCACTGAAACATCCCTCTCTCTGTCCTTTCTCCACCTAACCTCTTTGTAGACTTCTTCCTTTGCGCATGTCATGTGAGTATGACTTCTTCAATAATGTTGATATTCCAGGCCTCAGCTGTAAATCAATGGCCTGATATCATGCATGTCTTTGCTCATGCTGGTACAGGAGTAATGCTTCCATATCAAGGAGGTTCAAGGAGAATCTGTCAGAGTGTGCCTGCAGCCTCCCCCAGAATTTTGTCAGCATCTTGATCTGCTGTTTGATTCAAGCTGCCACTCCATTGTGAATAGAATCTATTGACTGCCACCCATTATAAAGTTGTCCCAAGGAAGGAGCTGATTTGGTGCCACAATTTTTCAATTCCCCCACTGTGGCCACAACAATTAGATCCACCCTACCATCCTGACCCACTACCACCAATATAGCATCCTTGTCAAGAGTGGCAATAGTCATTCTTGCATTCTTCAATCCTGCATTAGTAAAGTACCAACCAGAGTTTGATATACTGACTCTTCTGCAGTTTTTTTGTTGCAAACCTCAAAAGAATCTCCACCAGTGTTGTAGAGGCAGTCTCATGGAAATATACAAGTACTTCATCTTGTTCTTCTTTATCTCCTCTGACACTACCACCCTCTCCTTCTAAGCCCTGAATTTCACTTTGCTCTCTCTCTTCTGCTCTTTACCTCTCACCCTTTGCACCTCGCACTCCTTGTCATTGTGAATCCAGGTGTTCCAGGCTGTGCATTCCACTCTATTAGTCAATTTCCATACCTGCATTAGTGTAACCACTGCGCATTGCATTATTTATCTCTTTCTTGGCTTCCTAGAGGGCCAATCTCACTTTTGTAAGCATAGTCCAGGCAAATCTGTTTGTATAGATTAATCTTTGAGGCTTCCATTTCTTGGCAAAATCCTGAAGTTGAAGGTCTCAATTTTATCAAAATTTTTTTTTCTCTAGGATCTATGTGTAGAGAGTCTTTTGCACTGTGGTGGCAAACTTCAAATTTGTCATTTGCCATGAGTGCTGACTCATCACATAGACCCAGTTTTCAGATCATATGGTCACTCATAGTTAGTGACCATTTGGAGATGTCTGCTATAATAAGAAATATTTTCCCACATTTAATCAAAAACTCCAGACTCTGATTATCACCAGTTTTGTGCTTGATTTCTTTCATTTGCTATGTCTTCTGTGGATATTACCACACAGTATGCCTTTTAAAAACTATCCAGAAGCCTTAATTAATGAAAACACTTGTTAGAAGGTTCTGACTTTTTGCAGTTTCTTTCTCCTTATGCAGCTTTCAATGCTCTGCTGCTTTGAGAGTATTTAGTAGACCCAGAAACTATGTGTTTATCAATTTGTGCATTTGATAATGTATTTCTGGCTTATGCCAAGCAAGGCAAAGTTATTGCTATGCTTCAAAGTGCTTACACATTTCATAGACTTTTTTCTTGGTTCATTTCGTACCTCAATCATTTAAAGAGTGTTATTTATATGTTTGCTCCTGTACTGAAGGATGACCAATAACCAACAAAAAAGTAATACCTATTTTCTGCAAGAAAGGGTATTAGCATTACTGTGTGCCTTGAGAGATAAATGGCAAAGGCACTGTTATTCTAGTGGTACCACAGTGTTTAAAAGTCACTTTTATAAATAAAAAATAAAAAATAAAAAATAAAAAAAAAGGTCATTGGTGCAAGGTTTGTTAGAATTCTGAACAAAATGGATGTGATTGTAAGTGTGTGACATCAGTTTTTTATTATTCTACAAGTAATACTCAGCCTAGAAATATCTAACAAATACCAAATGCAAAGGATAGTATCTGGCTCAAATTTGCAGTTGCTAGAGAAATGCTTAAGCTTGCTGCAGAAAATGTACAGAATTATTTCTTTGTTTCTGTCTAAAAATCAGAATTAAATTGTGTTTGAATTCTGAGAAACTAATGATCAAGTGTATAAAACAGGCCCTGTGGGCATGCATCAATTCTTCATTTTTTTTCAAAACTTTGGATCTTGTCTCAGGTATGACACCAGAGCCGAAGACTATCAGGCCAGAGCTAGGGCTTTCGGGCCGGGCTGGCCGGAACATGACTATTCCTGATGGGCACGAGTAATAGAAACTAGAAATGCTGACAGAAAGCGTCAATCAGTGTAGTAGTTTGGGTTTCCGCTATGGAATGACTGGCGGCTACTAGAACCTAGTCCACTCTGAGCTGACGGGTTATCGAGAGTAACGTCATTTGTCCTAATGGGACGGGATAGTTCCGACGTGTTTCATTTCTAGGAAGCAGAACGTTACAGAACGTACTTCGGAGCAATCTCTCCTCAATCCGTGAGTGCAGGGCACTCGGCTCGTTGAAGCAATAGCTGATTAGATAAAAATGAAGCATCAAGGGAGAGCTGAGCAATATGGCGACTTGTTGAAAATGCTGCCTTCTCCGTCTTTTTTGAAAGAAAACAATCTTTATTATGTGCACGGGACGCTTGGCGTCCATTTTCAACCGGGAACTATTGACAAGTAACTACTTCTACAATGGCCAATGGATTCACACCCCCTCTCTTACGCGGAGATTGAACGAGCCGGCGCGTCCAAGCACCGTTTTAGGCGGAGCCCTGCCTTATCCTTGAAATACCGGAATCAAGACGTCGTTTATGTTGGGAGAAAAATGAGTATTCGTTGGGAGGCGCGGAAAATAATTACTCATCCACTTCCATGGTCTAAACTCTTATTGGGATGCATTTGCAACATCTAAATCAAGACTTGAAACATGTGGAACAAGATGACGAAAATTTCAGGTTTGGGATAGTCCCTTTTATAGTCAGTATGACGGATCTTGCATCTTTTGTGAGGACACATTGACCTTCAAGGACCAGAATACAGAAGGCATCAGCTGTAAGCCTTGACCGCTGGTTAGATGTTATAATCTTGATTGATGCTATGTTTTCGCAGCCAAAGTATAGTACAGTAGGAACACCCTTATAGATCATTAAGTGGCGTAAACAAACCACCAATCACATCTATAAGGGGCTACGTACATGGCGATCCAAAATTTCACGCATCAGTGTGGTGTGACTAACCCTGTTTCATCAGATTTACATGGCTTAGCGTCACCGTTACTGAGATGTAAACATCCTCCCGTAGAAGCAGGACACATTACCACCGATGCTTGTCTACCGGAAGAATACAGTCACAGACTGTAATAGGACACAGATAAGAACTCAGCCGAATATCGGAGGCTTGAAATTGTCGGAAAACACCCTTGCGAAAGTTTTCCCAGGACACTATGGGACCGCCAAAATGTGAGTTAAAACACGAGCTTCAAACATTTAAACCCTAATTTACAGTCAATTACTAGTCAACGGCTTCTACGGACATCATAACAACCGTTGAGAAAGTTCAATCGGCGTGCTTATGCAGGTATTCCATTACATGTTTCGCATCTAGATCGATATCTGCACAACCATTTCAAGAGATTGATTTTCGAGTCCCTTTTCTGAGTTCCGAGCTACTTAAGAGCAGGTCTTTCCAAGCAGTGTCGATTGCTCAATCTAATGGCAATCAGCCCCCCAGAACCCACTTTTATTCTACCTGATACCCTTGCTCACTGGCCATGGAAAAGAAGAATAAACCCATTTCACTGCCAGGCAAAAGCCGAATCCTCCGCATGGTTTCAAAGCTTCAACGCCCTTACACCCAATGCCCAGCGAGTTTTCTCTATGAGCAATTTCGGTTATTATTAAGATCCTTTTTCCTTTACTTTTCTGACGCAAAATATTATTTTATCAGAACTGCTGGCGTCCTTGGGATATCCTTCAGAGAGCAAAGGTATGATGAACTTGATTTCTAGCATGCTGCGAAATCTCAAACTTTCTCGCCTTGGTAGACGTTGAGCGGGCGGGCTGTGACATGATGAACGTCTTTTTCCTGTTTGATCTGTATACCGACATCGCGACGCCATACGAAGCCCAACAATTGACCACGATAGTCATGGAAGCATTACAGGATCCCAAGAAGTCGAGGCCTCCTGGTGAATGCGTCATTGGCGAAGTCGTCAGACAGTGAGTGTAAATCCCCCCTCAAACTCAAGCACCGATTCCAACTGAGAGTAGATTCTCGGAGATATCCATGAAGTGTGCTACTGAGTCCGCGCGTCGTAGATTTATTGCCAAGTTTGATTTATACACCGCCGCGGTTGTCCAGGAAGCTCATGACCGTGCCGAGAATCATATCAGAGGTATCGATGATTATTTCCTAGTTCGGCGCGAAACCGTCGGAGCCATCCCCTCATTTGTACTGCTACACTTCGAGCTCGACCTCCCCGATGAAGTATTTGAGGATCCGGTTATTCAGAGACTGGAAAATACCACCACTGATATGATCAGCCTCTGTAATGTATGATTTACATGTCAATTTCATGAATCTATTGCTTAATGACCTCATTCAGGACATGTGTTCTTACAACGTCGAACAAGCTCATGGAAATGATGGCCACAACATTATAACAATTGTCATGCACCACATGCAATTAGATCTCAGAGAAGCGATGAGATGGGCTGGTGACTACCATTCGAGGCTTGAAAAGAGCTTTTTGGCCGATGTAGAAACTGTCCCTTCCTTTGGAGAAGAACTTGATGTCAAAGTGCGCCGCTACGTTGACGGATTAGGAAACTGGATAAGGGCAAACCAATGTTGGCACTTTGAAACTACCAGGTACTTCGGTGCCAATGGATTGGAGATTCAGGAAAGCAGGAGGGTTGTACTTCTTCCTCGGTAGGCTCTTGGAACATGATCCTTGCGATCGCATGCTCAAAATCAGTCCAGAGGAAACGTTTCAAAAACAGTTTTAGATTTTGGTTGCGATGAAAAGAGTCGTTGAGCTTCTCCAAATTCTACTAGTTGCAATAGAGAATTATCACAGTCGTCTGTAACGTAGTGTACATTTTCATGTTATTTTTTCCGAGTCCTCAACCTAGGTTTGACTTAGCGTCTTGTACGGTCAATCTCCTGGATATATCTATGTATTTAACAGCATCTGTCATGATTGTCATATCTTTAACTACAATGTCGAAAGATATGATGTCACATACTCCTACGGGAAGTGTGGTTAAGTCAACATCGACGGTACGTAGCAGAGAAGGAATTTCAACCTACCATGGAAGAACCTCTCGAGTCTTGTTTGTGTGAGTGTAAGCTTGTTGGTTACAGCTTACGACACGACGAAGTTACTTAGATTTTCCTTTTCCTTTTCTTTCATGATTGCGTCACAGCTACACTTACCGCTGTTTCAGTTCCCGCTGTGGCACGACGACACGTGAACGCCACACCAGAAGTAGCCGATCTCCATCTTCGTTCGCTTGTCCTAACTACAAGTAAACGAAAGTGAGCTTGACATTGAAATATCTAAATTACATGGTCCTCACTACAAGTAAACGAATTTGGTTCTACCTTGTCTGTTGGGATCCTAGTGAGGCTGTTTGACCGACAGCCTTTCAGTGAGGAGTATCAATGATCCGACAAACAAAGCAAGAATTCAAGAACATCTCAAGTTACACGGACAAAAAACACTTCACGTATACACAGCTCGTCGCTTATTATTCCCAATCAAGGTTTGTCTCGGTGTCGCAATTGATAGCCTGCCTAATTCCTCTGTCGAAGATTTTTCACCTCATTATTATTGAGTTTGCGCAGGCGTTCAAAATCTTCTCCACGGGAATCCATGATAATGTTCTGACAGACCCCAGCAGCCGTAAATGAGTTATCGATGGGTAGCTGGGCAGGCCGATGTAATCGCACCTTGGTCTGTTTGACATGGCCGGGGCTATGAGGATGATTCGCTTTTGGCCAGGCGATGCGAATGACGAACTACCATCCGAGCGGCTAAGCGCAAATGCACGGTTACGGATAAAAATAATCAACATACACGTTCTATAAGAATGCTCCGGCCGGTATACTAATTGTAGGTCATGAGAGTGCCCTCAGGTCACAAGTACCTAAGAGTAATCATCAATTGAAATAATTGAAAACAGATTTATACAAGAGGAAAAAAGAATATACCGATGCACAACCCAGTGGTCATTCTCTGACCGATGTCTCGCAAGTACAATAAGCAACCTTTGCATCCCATGCAATCACAAAAGGAGCAGCATTCCACACGCATTCCCCATGCTAACCCATTATAGACAGTGTCGCTTCTCGCATCCGCTCTGTTCGGCGCGCAGAGCTCAGACTGAGGCTAAACGGCAGCTGAGGGGTAAATGCAGCCCACGAAAGTAAGCAAAAATGGATGCACTTCCAAGGCGCCAACTCTGAGACTGGGGCGCTTCCGGCTCATAATTATGCGCCGTCCAGGGTCCCTGAAGAGTCGTAATCGCACCACCATACGGTTCGAGCGCTCCATCCTCCTGCTCCAAAAGCGCAGGAAGCAGCGGCGAATGTGATCCTTCCCTCTCCACATACCCAGCTCTGTTTGTATCAGGAATCCTCCGGGCGGAAGACGCTCTTCTGAAAGCGCCCTGACTGACCTGGCACGCTTCTTCGAGGTACTGCTGTCCGGGCGAATCGTCACCATCGTTAACGCCGTACCACCCCCTTTTCCGGCGGCAACCTCTTCTCCATTATCTCCGTCATATCATGAAACTCATCATTGTCTTCATCGTCCGCCTGGTTCGGTGCCCATCATGAACAATGATAATATCGGTGTGGGCACCTTGGAACATGGACTCGCCAGTCGTGACGGTGGGCTGTGTTTGCAGATGGACGGTTTGACGCGGTGCGGGCGCGAGTCGGAGGGATTTTGGCACGCGAAGCGAGAGTCATTATAGTTGTCCTAGGAAGCGAGTGGGCGGGGGTCTTTGATTATAGGACCGAGAGACTCGATGCGTCGTTGCATTAGTATAACCTCGCGTCTAATGTCAGCGGCCCATGGAGGTTGTTCCAAATATTCTTAGAGGTTGAAGCTCAGTTGAGCCAAACCGTGAAAGCTAATCGATGAATACGCACATCGGAGTGAAAGAGGATTGTGGTCCATACGGGACTTCTTGTATTGCTTGAGAGACGACGAAAATCACGTCAACAATTCAAAGCTCACTTACCTCATAATCATACTTCATTCCCAGCTTCTTGATCCTCTGCACGCCCAGTCCCCCTGCTAGGCCTGGTGCTCCTGTGATTTGCGAAAACAGACCACCCGCAAAGCGGACGAGAGATGACGTATGAAGCGGGAGAAGATCACCCTCCGTCGACCGTGCCGAGCGCGCGAGATCCAGGTGCGGTCCTCCGGGGCAGGAAAACTACCCTCCTTTGCCTAGAGCTGCGGACGGTGTTGGGAGCGGGTACTTTGATAATCTTTGGCCCTCCGCCTGTGGCACCGGTTGCAGTAAGTGGGCGCGATAGGATCCCCTGTGCAGTCGTATGAAAGGCAGAGCTTGCCGTCGAGGTGCGCTACGTATTCTAGGAGAGGGTATGCACGATAGATGATCGTAGGTACCCGCCGCCGCCTACGCCTTCGACCTAGACGGCCATGAAGGGGAGAAAAATGAGTCTCGTGCTTTAAATTCAAGTTGGCAAATTTAAATTCACATTTTTCTCATGTAGTACTCTGCTCAATGCGCAAAACGAAACCCATACGTATGTGTGGTTGGACTATCTTTTCTCATCTTCCTTTCGGATTTTCAAGACGAACTACACGGAAGGTCTGAGGTGTCCGGATTTCCGTGCGATTTGCCTATCTGTCCAACCGATGTCTGAGCTCATGTAACAGAAATTTTTTGCTCGAGTTGTAGAATGTCTCTCTTGAAATTGTTTACGGCATGGCATACATTGCTCTGATCTGATCATCGACATCGCGCTTTTATCAAATCCTTATGGCTAAGTAGTGTTCCAACTTTGCGTTACAGCAATTATGGAGTGTGCTTCGAATTCTCTCCACGTCTACAGCCAAACACCATCTTACGAGAAATCTACAACCAAATGCCCAGGTTCATCATACTTTGATCGGAAGTTGCCAGATGGTTTCACGATCAATGTCCGTCTCTTTGAGCTGGCCCAGCCTTTAGTACATTGATCGACCAGCGCTATCAAAATCCGCAATCGCTGCAGGTACGACAGAATGCACAAATGCCTTGACACACACGCACGCTATCTACCCTAGCCACAATTTTCGCCGAAGATGTTTCTCTTCTTTCCTGCAGTGCGCGAGTAATATTGCATCTGGACAGTGGAAAATTATGATGTTCAATGTTTGAAGATCTTAACAGATGCCATCCTTAGTATTAACTTCGAGTGCTCTTGAGATTGGCGATATTGTTTGAACACCACTGGGAAATCACAGGTGCCACCTTTACTTACCTAAACAAAGAACAATGTTTTCTTTTCTTGCCCTAACAATGGACTCATGATGACCATCAGCATGGGGTCGAGCACCGTCCTGACTATGCTTGTCGATGCCCTGAGCGAGAAGAGGAGACAGGACGCCGGTCTTATCAGGACACTATCGACCGTCTACGCATAGAGCACATATCGCCTTCAGTGACTCTTCCGACAATCCACTAAGAAGACATTGCACGGGCCCTGGCAGAAAGGGTACTGAGGAACGAGAGGTGGATGGTACTCCCACCCATACCAACGTAACTGCACCTTCTAGGAGCAAAGCTCTCTGCAATGACCCAAGTCACGGCATACAAAACGATCGGGTCCAAGGTGATAGTTCCCACAAGACCGAGATCCCCAGAGAATATACAGAAGATCCGGGGCGGCGTAATTCCATGAGAAGATAACGAAAGACATATGGGGCAAGGATTTCTCTCGACAGATCAGAGCTTTCCTTTGGCAGAGCATACACGATGCGTACAAAGTGGGCTCCTGACGGAATCGCCCAACTTAAATTGAACGTGCGGGCTATATGCAGTCACGACAACGAGGAAGACTCGATTGACCACATCTCATTTGTGTGCAACTGCCAAGGCGAATCTACACTTACCCTACCTTACTTGCATCGTATAGGTCAGATCACACTATATCAAAGCTGTAAGAATGGTCATATGTGCACAACCAGGACGATGTCTCGTTTCTCCTGAGCTACAAGATTGAGTCAAAGACATTTGAAAAGTGTGGCAGGAGTTGTCAGCACAGGTGGATAGACTAAGATAGGCAACTTGGACTTGATTATGCTTGGCTCCAGGTAAGTCTTCCATAATGCAACAGACATCAAGGATAATTCTAAACTTACAGATTCCACGAAGAGCATAAACTATTTCTACTGGTTCTCGTATGAGGGATGCCATTGGAACCTTGATGAGAGCATTGCGTCACTGGGTGAAGTCAAATATACTTAGGCCTGTACGGGTTTCATTAGAATATCAAGGGCTTGCAGAAACCGAGAATCGCGGTTCATTGGAGGAAGTCGGGGGGAATTGAGAATCCGGGCTTCCGGCTGGTCGAAGCGTTATTTGCTCACCAAAACGCTTCGGATTATTCCGAAATCGACGGCTGACACAACATCCGAGTCCTCAACTGCACGTAAGTATACCTTGCTGAGGATCCGCTTTACCAATAGTAGTATTCTACATCACCAAGGCGTGGACGTGTTTTTTTGCACGCACTACGCTTGGTCCGATTCCTCTCACTTTGACAGGTGTACGTATCTTGACGCGCTTGGACGTTTTAATCGTCCCACAGAGACTTGGCACAAGAAGTGCCTTGCACTTCCTCAGTCCGCTGCCGTCTCAGGCCGAGTTTCACGCAGATCTCGATACAATATGATATACGGGCATGTAAGGTGAGTATAGATCATTACGGTATCAAGGTGGCCAAATAGAATAAGGCTTGCCCGGGCGGAGCACTAGGACTACTTTGCCTCTGCCTCTTAGCCCTGTATGATGGCTTGCCGACGGTATGAACAGTGTTCATTCATTCAACTCATTCATTCAAATCCGCAATAACGGACAAACATGTGCCTTAAATGGAAATTTGTTTTCTGCGATATGCCGTACATTCTTTTCAGTATGTCGGGCAACAATCAATGCCTTCATACCTATTTAGATAGCTTACCACGGGATATTCAAAATCTTTAGAAGAGGTGCTTTGTCAAGAATAGGTTCTAGCTGAGTAGAATGCAAAATATTCTATGCATGAGGACCTTTTCTCGTGCTCTTCTGTCATCTGGCATGCTGTAGGAGTTAGAGCTAGCGAAGCCGACTATGCGATTTATCGAAACATTACGCCTGTAACAACTTGATACGTAAATTTACACTGGATACTGTCATGCAACTCAATCCAGGCCTATCCAGGCCTGACTCAGATTGCCTGAATTTCCTTGTCAGACTCAAAAATTTCATCCACTGAGACTCAAATCCGCAAATATTTCACAAAATTTTCCCCTCAAATTCGCTATTTCGTGGACAAGGTCCCCGGTGTAGAGAAACACAGAAGTCCTCAGTCACTCCAATGTGTGGTTGACTGAATATATGAATACCTGTAGAGAAATACGGAAGTCTACAGGTGATTATTTAGTAGGTGGTAAAGTAGAAGTAAGTAATTTTCAGTCACTGAATAATGTGGTTTTCGTGTATCGTATTTATATCTAGGAAAAATAAATAAGGTTTGATGGCCAGTATCGATCACCACATCCCATCCGGATGTGGTGGAAGAGCGAGGGTTACAAGTCATCCCTCAACACTTGTGAGCTTCCCTGGTCCTCTGGGCTTGTTGGCATTATTGACATTGTTGACATCCATGTGTTCGCGGGTGTTATCAAGTTTGACTATCGAGCTTCGAAGCACGGATGGAATCGATTAGTTGTTAATTATCCTTGGTAATCTGATGGACCAAATGCCCTTCCCAGAACAAGTTGGTAAAGAGCGTGCAATCGGACCTAAAAAATGAGCGGTTACTAGCATTCCGTACATATTCTGCCTACTGTGTTTCTTCCTCCTCAATTTAGAGTAAATGTGCCTAGGAGCAATGTCCCTCAATTAGTAAGCATGAGGTACTTGATCCATTGGAGCAATATTTTGTTGAATCAGAATGCAGGATCAGAGGAGAGCTGGGTAGGCTAGCGACTCGAAGTGCTTGAGCATGCTTCGTGAGTTGGTCCCTCTCCGTTGGTGTCATATCTGCCAATCGAGGCCCATGCTTGAGGGCCTCACCAGGTGATCTAAATGATATCCGGGCCCGTACAAGAGTCCATATGCATCGTCTTTTTCCCTGGATTACCGAGATCAACCATAACAAGACGTCTTGTATTATAGGGGTGAGACTCGCCTGGAAAGCGCGGAAGAATTATTATCATCCACTTCCATGGCCTGGACTCATACCCCTTGTCAGTCTTGGGGTGCATTCGTTGCTTTGCAACATCTAGATCAAGACTTGAAACACATTCAACATTAGGAAATGTTGAACAAGATGACTGAAAATTTCATGGCCACCGGTTTCCCTTGAATAGCTAGTACGACAGATCTTGATATATCTTTCGTGAGGACACGTACAATTGTCAGCCTCGACCGCTGGTTGGACGGAACCTTGATTGATGCTATGTTTTCGCAGCCGAAGTAGCCCAGCACAATAGGAACTTTCTTTGTAGAGCACTGATATGAAGTGGCGTAATCAAATTATCGATCACATCATAAAGGGCTATGTATAAGGCGAATTCTCACGTGTGGTGTAGCTGATTATCGCATTGAGTGCCACGGTTGCCCCTCTAGGCGGAAGTAAATGATTGCTCTAGAAAAACAAATCCTCCTGTGGAAGCGGTACACATTACCACCCCTTGTCGACCGGAAGAATACGGTCACAGAGTCGCAATGGGACACAAAGTACGATATCTGAACTCAGCAAAGCTCAGCGGCTTGAAATATGTCGAAAAACGCCCTTGAAAAATATTTCCCATGACATCCTGGCCGCCTTTAACACGAGCTTCAAAATTTAAAGTTCGAAACACCTAATCTCCTAGTCAATCGTGTCTAGTCAACGACTTCAACGGGCATCATAGCGCGCTAGGTAACCTGGCAATGCTGCTTCTGCTGCTTTGCCGATTCCTTATGATGAGTGCTCATAAACCGTCAAGAAAGCGCGTCGATTGACGTGCCTATGGCGCTTATGTAGGTATTCCATCACATCTGTCTCTAAATCGAGATCTTCCATCTGCCAAACTATTTTCAAGAGATTTCCGGAAGTGAGTATAAAAATTATATCAAAAGTCCCTTTTTTTCTTTAGTGCCGAGTCACTTAAAAGCAGACCCTTCCTGGTAGTGTGAATTCCTCAGTCATAATGACAACCAGCTTCCTAGAACCATGTTTCACTCTTCCGGAGACTCTTGCTCACTGGCCATGGGAAAGAAGAATAAATCCATTTCATCACCAGGCGAAAGCCGAATCTTCTGCATGGTTTCAAAGCTTCAACTCCCTTACCCCTAATGCCCAACGAGTCTTTTCTATGTGCAATTTCGGTCAGGAACAACTTCCTTTTGCCTCTGCTGTTCTGATCCAAAATATCCTTTATCAGAACTGCTGGCGTCCTTAGCATATCCTTTAGAGAGCAAAGGTAAGATGGGTTGAAGAATACCTAGTGCACGAAATCTAAGTTTCCCACTATGGTAGACGTTGAGCGGGCGGGCTGTGACATTATGAATCTCTTTTTCGTGTTTGATGCATATAGCGACATAGCAGCGCCACACGAAGCCCAACAATTAGCCACAATGGTCATGAATGCATTACGCAATCCCAAGGAGTCGAGACCCCTAGGAGAGTGCGTCATTGGCGAAATTGCTAGACAGTAAGTGTGTAACACTTCTCATACTGAGTCAGCACTGATTTGTTTTGGGAGCAGATTCTCGGAGGTATCCATGAAGTGTGCTTCTGAGTCTGCACGTCACAGATTCATTGCCAAGTTTGATCTATACACTGCCGCGGTTGTTCAGGAAGCTCATGACCGCGTCAAAAGTCATATCAGAGGTATAGATGATTATTTCCTAGTTCGACGTCAAACTATCGGAGCCATGCCCTCATTTGTGCTGCTTCACTTCGAGCTCGACCTCCCCGATGAAGTATTTGAGGATCCGGTCATCCAAAGACTAGAAAATGCCAGCGCTGACATGATCAGCCTCTGTAATGTGTGGCTTATGTGTCAATTTCATGAATCCATTGCTTAATGACCTCATTCAGGACATGTGTTCTTACAACGTCGAACAAGCTCACGGAAACGATGGCCATAACATTATAACAATTGTCATGCATCACATGCAATTAGATCTGAGAGAGGCAATGATATGGGCTGGTAATCATCATTTGAAGCTTGAAGAGAGCTTTTTGGCCGATGTAGAAGCTGTCCCTTCCTTTGGAGAAGAACTTGATGCCAAAGTGCGTCGCTACGTCGACGGGTTAGGAAACTGGGTTAGGGCAAATCAATGTTGGCACTTTGAAAGCACTAAGTACTTCGGTGCCAATGGATTGGAGATTCAGGAAAGCAGGAGAGTTGTACTTCTTCCTCGGTAAGCTCTGAGAACATAATCCTCGGCGATTGCATGCTGAAAGCCAGTCAAGGAAAAGATCTCAAAACAATCTCTAGGTCGTGCTTGTGATGAAAATCTCGTTAAGCTTCTTTCTACTAGTCAGCTTTAATAATAATAGAGGATCTGAAGAATATACCGGTAACTTGCATTCTCCATCAGGTTGTGGAAGTAAATGACGACGAATGATTACGAACTAATCAATGGTATGACATCATTCAATACATATTCATCCAAAATCATTTGAGAGCTAATGTCATATGCTCCATTTCAATTCATAATTCCGTCAGAAACTCCAAAATGCTCCAATTGAATAAATGATGTTTCAGTAGTACAAATGTATATAAATTCGCGTATATCTTACTGTTCGAGCATCTTTTGATCTCGAACTTAGGTATGTTTATTAAACAACAGGATCAATTAAACATCTTTTGATCTCGAACTTAGTCTGCGAATAATAATCATTGATTCACTGCGCAATATATGATGCTGCGTCAGGTTATGGGCCCCGCCGCGAATGATAATACTTCGGAGACCTTACAGTTTTCTAAATTCAACGGGACTAATTACAATGTCTGGGTTGATAACATGAAAGCTGCTCTGCAGTCGAAATCTTTGTGGGGAGTCGTTTCCGGTCGCGAGATCTGTCCGCCCAAACCCCCTTCTGAGTACCCCGACTTAGTAACCACTACTTGCCCTGCCGAAGGGCAGCCCTCTCGATCTGTTTGAAAGGAAGGTCAAGACTTAATGACCGTGTTACAGTCTAAAGAGTACTCTGCATGGGATCTTGCTCATGAGAAATATGAGCGCTGGCTTAACAGAGATGATGCGGCCATGGGATTAATGCGCAATGCTATCGAATACACGCAGCGTGAATCTATAATCGATCTTGACAGTTCGAAAAAAATCTGGGACCATCTTCACGAGAATCATATCAACCAGCAAAGTGGTATCAATATCAACTATTATTATCAGCAGCTTTACGCAAAGAAATGGGACGGAACTTCACCTCTCGCTGATCACCTGGGGTTCTATATGAATATTCGCCGTCGTTTCATTGAAGCTGGTAACAAGGTTGATGATATCACCATTATAAACGCCATACTTCTATCATTACCACGCACCGCTACGTGGGAGATCTCTAAACAAAACCTGTTGTTTAAAGGTGCCTCTTTTTCGCTTGAAAATGTGACCACGGAATTACTGTCCATCTATGACAGAATGTCCCACGAAGAAAATGCATCCAACAAAACATTAGCCTTTATTACAAAAGGAAATAATGTTTCAAGTGGGAGCTCACAAGGTGAGAAAGGAATAAAAAAGAAGAAGATAAAACGTGAACCTAAGCCCGATGACACATGTCATAACTGTGGCGAGAGAGAAAGGGCATTGGAGCCCAAAATGCCCAAAACCCAAAAAGGCTAAAACCATCGGAAATGCAAATATATCTGTGAATGAACTCACCAGTCAGCCTTGTGAGTTAGGCCATGTTCTCATGGCCACATGCAACGGTCTACCTTCGGGCCTCTTACTAGACAGTGCTGCATCCTGCCATATGGTTGCTGAAAAGGAATACTTTGTGACTTACCACAACACTGAAAACCAATATATATCCATTGGAGGCTTCAATCGCATACCTGTCTCTGGAATAGGTTCTGTTTGTTTCCATACAAATGTGGCAGAATGAATGACGTTCAACTCGACGAAGTACTTCATATTCCAAAATTAGGCGCGAACCTCATTAGTCTGGGACTATTACAGCAAGCAGGAGTAACAATCAAAGGACTTCCTTACGGCATTTGTCTTGCATGGCAAGACAAAGACTTCCTGCATGCAAATTTGATTGGTACCAAGGGAACACTGTATCGAATTGAGTGTATGGTCACAGGATATCAAGGAGGTCATGTTGCCTACATAGCGAGTGAATCCACAATGCGCTTGTGGCACTGACGTCTTGGGCTCATCAGTCCACGAATCATAAAGGCTATGATCAATCAGAACTTGGTTACTGGGCTCGAAATCAAGAAACCTACCGAATTTGACCGACTTTGTAGTGGATGTGTCCAAGGGAAATCTGCTCGTGCACCGTTACCAGAATTGAGCACTAGCGAATATGCAAAGAATGAGCTGTTAGCAATTGATCTGACCGGACCCATGAATACACCTACCTGGGACGGTTACCTATATGCGCTTGTAATCGTTGAGGTCAGTCAACAATTACCAATTGGAAAATCATTAAAGCAAAAAGAAGAGATGGGTGAGGCAGTATGGGAAAAGGTATCCATGCTCAAATGTCAGTCTGGTCAACATGTAAAGATTATAAGAACTGACAACGGAAATGAATTTGTGAACAACACTATGGCCAATTTCTGTTTGTTAAATGGGATTAAACATGAAACCACGAACCCTTACCGACTGGAGCAAAATGGAATTGCAGAAAGAGCAATTGCCATCCTCATGAAGATGACAAGGAGCATGCTGCACGGCGCAAAAATGGATCTGCAATATTGGGGAGAGGCATTCATGTATGCGGTGCACATACAATTGATCACACCTACCGCTGGGATAAACGGGAAGATTCCCTACACTGAGTGGAATGACAGGAAGAAAAAGCCGGATGTGTCACACCTAAGAGTATTCGGTTCACTCGGATGGGCACATGTCCCAAAGGAAGTTTGCAACGGCAAATTTGAGTCCAGAGCTGTTTGAGTACGTATGCTCGGGTGGTGGGCAGACGAAACAAAGGATTATTGATTGGAAGATCTCGAAAATGGTAAACTAATCACTTCGAGAGACATGCAATTTAATGAGGATAACTCACCAAGCGAACTTGCCCATGTGGATACTGGCATCATGCATTCCACCCCAGAAGAAGTAAACAGATTTGTGGACTCAGCTTCATATTCTGAGGAGGACAAAGCACGACCTGTAATCATTCCTTCTCAGCCTTTGGATGTGGAATGGCACACTGAGGAAGAATCTGAGTACGATTCAGCATTCAAGCATACTCCTATACAAGACTTACAGTACCCATCTCCCCCATGGCCTTCCACCCCTGAACAGACTTCAATGGAAGTCGAAGTTCCCAGCGCTCCTCGAAAATCTAAAAAGTGGGCTGACTTACCTAAATGAGCACCTTCTACTCAGGAACGTCGTCTTTCTGTCAGATACCGGGAAGATGAAGTTTCAAATGAGGCAAATAATCACACAGCCTTTGTTGCTGTAGCGGGACTCTCACACAACGAGGCCTTAACATCTTGTGATGCCGATAACTGGTGACCAGCCATAGAGACCGAATACAACCAGCTTGTGGAAAAAGGAGTTTTTGAAGAAATTGACACATTACCAACCGGAAGGAGAGCGGTGGGCAGTAAAGTCATCTTAAAAAAAAAACTTGATGAACACGGCAATCATGTCAAATATAAGGCTCGTATAGTTGCACAGGGTTTCTCTCAAATTCCTGGGATTGACTTTAATGAAACGTTTTCTTTAGTTGCCAAGTTTACAACACTTTGAATCTTCCTAATGCTTGCGGCCATATTAAACTATGATGTACATCAAATTGATGTGATCAGCGCTTACCTAGAAGGAAGTCTTGATGGAGAAATATACATGAAAGCTCCTGACGAAATCGGCAAAAAGAAGTATTGGAAACTACTTAAGGCCCTATATGGACTTAAGCAAGTGGGAAGAAAATGGAAGCAGAAATTACATGAGGTGCTGACCAAATTGGGATTCAAACAAACGCTCTCCGACAATTGCTTATACGTACTTTGATCACAGAACGAAATAACTCTCATTGTTCTTGTCTATGTCGACGACATGGCTATAGCCAGTAAAAACATGTGCGAAATAATTTCTTTCAAAAGAAACCTGGGAAGAGATTTCAACATCACTGATCTCAGAGAAATCCATTACATGCTGGGATTACACATAGTCCGAGATCGAATCAAACGTATCATTTATTTGAATCAAACCTCGTATATTGATTCAATTTTGAAACGTTTTGATATGACCTCTTGTGCACCTGTTTCCACGCCTATGGTGACAAATCATTCCCTATCAAGTTTGCAATCGCCTCAATCACAAGATGATCTCGATGCATATCAAATTTATTCCAAAGGAATTAATTATCTCTCCCTAGTCAGTTCGCTATTGTATGCCACACAAACGCGGCCCGATATTCAATTTTCAGTCGGAATTGTTGCCCAATTTGCAAGTAATCCAGGCATAGCGCACCTAGCAGCCTGCAAAAAAATCCTACGCTATGTGAAAGGGATGAAAAACATGTCCTTGAAGTTGGGAGTCTCCAAAAATGATGAGATAAAATTGGTCGGATGGAGCGACATGAACTGGGCACAAGATAACCACGATCGAGAATACATCAGCGGATGGAGCTTTGACATCAATGGTAGTATGATATCTTGGTCATCAAAGAAACAACAAGTTGTTGCCACCTCAACCGTAGAAGCTAAGTATATTGCTTCCTCAAATGCCACTCGAGAAGCTATTTGGCTTCAGACGCTTCTTTCGGAACTTGACTTCCTGCAAACTACAGCAACAATTATCCACACTGACAGTGCCGGAAGTATTGCACTCTCCAATAACCCCGTATCCCATTCCCATGCAAAACACATCAATATCCATTACCACTTTATTCAGGACCAGATTGCACGCGGAAATATCAAACTCAAGTTCATAACAACTAAGGAAATGATAGCGGACATATTTACTAAAGCTCTCCCACGTGAAGCTTTCTGTAAGTATTGGGAAAAACTTGGAATAGTTAGTTCTGCATCAACGTTGAGTGGGAGTGTGGAAGGAAATGACAACAAATGATTACAAACTAATCAATGGTATGACATCATTCAATACATATTCATCCAAAATCATTTGAGAGCTAATGTCATACGCTCCATTTCAATTCATAATTTCATCAGAAACTCCAAGATGCTCCAATTGAATAAATGATGTTTCAGTAGTACAAATGTATATAAATTCATGTATATCTTACTGTTCGAGCATCTTTTAATCTCAAACTTAGTCTGCGAAATACCAATCATTAGTTCACTGCACAATATATGATGCTGCGTCAAGAGCGAGGCCTGAAAACCATGTTAGCCAATGATAGCCAATTCTCTCTTTTTATTAGTATTGAGTGGCCAGGAGCTGACTTTGCAGACAATT
>JAGGAQ010006154.1:0-32000 GCA_017657225.1 Termitomyces sp. T69sscA
ACGAGGTCTCTGTGTTTGTACGCGAGGAGGTCGGTGATTTCGCGCTTGACGGGGTCTCTGTAGAGCTCTGCGCGGGGTGAGCATGGCGGGGCGGAGCGAGGGGAACGCGGACGTACCGTCGTCTTTGGCGTAGCGCAGCCGGTACATGTACAGGCGGTGTAAGGGGAAGAGTCGCCTGCGCGACTCGTAGTCGACGCGGAAGTCCCTCGGCCGCCGCGCGAGGTTGGTCGTATCGTACTCGTCTGGGACCCATTGCTGGCCGACGCCCGCCTGGCGGACGCGGCTTCTCTTCTCGAGATCAGCGGAGAGCGACCTCATGAGCGGGGTGCCGCCCGCGTAGAACGCAGGCGAATGGGGATACGGGTAGTCCTGGGAGTGTGTGCGCTCCATCGGCGCGAGACCCTCGCCCCTTGCGTTGAAATACGGACTCGCTGCGATGGGCTGGCCGAGCGCGGGTTCGTATCCCCCGCCGGCGGGGGTGTCGATGCCTCGCGAGGCGGGTGAGAATTCGCCGTATGATTGTGCCGGGGTCGGCTGGGGCCAGGGAGACAGGGGCCCGTGTCGGGGGTCACGATAGTATGGGGCGGCCCAAGGCGGGCCGAGGGGCGGCCAGACAGGCGCGGAGGCAGGCGGCGGCCAGTAGCCGGATGGATACGGCGGGCGGCCTGGGAATGGGTTGTTCTCGGCTGCTTGCTCGTGGTGCGCACCGGGTGGTGGAGGGATGAAGCCTGCGCCTGGGGGCCCAGCACTGGAACCGTCGACGAGTGGGGGCATGTCGTTCATCATGGCTGTTGCGATGAGCAGAGACACAGGATCTCTCAGGCGGTGTCCTCCGGCGTTAGATCAATCAATCACGTCTTGTTCCTCCACGTTTTGACCCATGTGGGACATACTGCCCCCGCTTCAAGTCCAACCTAGTCTTTTCGGGCAGCTTCTTGCGCCCACTCGCCTGGATCCTCGACGTCAGCGTTTGTTGTGAACACGCAAGGCTTGGAAGCTAGAAGACAATGCAATGTCGCGTGATGGCATCGTTGCACAAGGCGTGTTCCAGAAAAAGAAACTCGTGGCCCGATCCGGGGAACTCGGAGACAAATATTTCAACCACCGCCACCGCGTGTCTGTGTTCATCTCGACACCATAGTCGAGAACCATCGAAAATAACATGACAACCGCACATGTAAGAGATTATGTCTGTTCAGTACTGAATCAGTCGATGCCATGATCTTTCCAGGTCTCACCTATAGGCCTCGTTTGATGGTCAAAATGTTAAAACTTCACTTGATACAAGGAGTCCTAGTCAATGGTAATCTGACACCTGTGTGCAGCCCCTACCTCTTGCTGCACCACCCAATCTCTGTCCTAAACGCACTCAGCGGCACCGAGGGTATCGCATCAGATCCACCTCAGTACTAATCCAATATACATTCTCTTACATCCCTTTTATGCGCCTCGATCCCAATTGCTTGGTTCCGTGTTAGGGCGTTGGTGGGGAACGGTGTGGGAGGAAGTTATGGTGACTGAAAGACCGGTACTAACGTCTGAAGCAAGCGAGTCGGCTTTTGCGGCGGTATGCCAAAACCGGTTCGGACCAGATTGTGACGACAACTTCCACACGAGTGCAGAAATGGTTCATCAAGACTCCACGGATCAAGACCAGACTGTGTCGACAACACCAGGACGCGACTACAAAAACGAATTACGGAAACACAAGAGAACGCGAATACCAAGGTGGAACGCAAAGGCTCCTCGAACTCAGACCAGACAATGACGTAAACACCAGAATACAAGTACGAAGATTGATCGTTGATATTCCACAGATCCAAACCAGACTTTGGCGATTGCACCCAAGCATATGTTCCAGGCAATGACCGTGATCGATTGAGAAGGATCGGAATAAAGCCAGTAGATGGAACAAGTGTGTCGGAAGTATATTCTTTCTTCGTTTAGCTAGGTAGGATGCGCAATGCGTGAAAATGAAGATTTCTGGTCCCTAAAAGACCTTTTTATACGTTTCCTAAAGTCTTTTGTAGCATGTTGTTTTGTACATAATTTAGGTTTCGTCCATCGGTCTGTTTCGCAATGTTCCTCTTCCTAAACTTTAATTTCTTGATCTTTCGTCATCACCTCCATCTTCTTCATTCCTCCACCCTATTTTTAGCCCAGAATCCCGACCTCACGAATCGCTCGTCCGAATCCCTTGGACAGTAGCGGTTCCATTCGCCTTCTATCTGTAATCCATTCGCCTCCATCACAACGGGGACGGGACACCCAGGTGAGAGGATTTCGTTTCGTATACTTCTATATTCTTGTTACTCGTGCTCTGTGTGTGAGGGTTTTGACACGTCGTTTGTAGCAATATCAAGGAGCCCCGATAATTGTTAAACGACAGAGCACAGTCTGAGGGTCTGCTGGAACCGACTCTGCACCGTAAACTTGACTTTCCAGGGGCTAAGCAGTTTGTGGATCGATGGAGAGCGTAAGGGAGCCTCGAAGCTTCACGCTTCAAGTGCTTGGTTTCGTGTTAGAACATGGGCGGGGAACGGAAACGGGAAACCCAGGTGTGTGGATTTCATTTCATTGTATTTTTGGATGTTCTTTTTTCTCCTTGTAGCTGGGGTTTTGACGCGTCGTTTGTAGGTGATACTTCGTCGAGGAGCCCCGATAATTGATGAACGATAAACTAAACCTTGAGGCATAGCGGTCTTGGAACGTATAGATGCTATCGAGCGGAAAGCTCATGCTCGTGGTGCGATATCACATCCACGCTATCAACTGCCGTGCACAACTAACCACTCTACGTTAACGCACTCTCTCGGCTCCGTCAAGATGCCCTTGCAATCTCTCGGTCCAAGCTCAACTAGAAATATCCACACCTCCCGATCCGCCTTCGACCGGCGGCTCACCTTTATTCAGCCTATGGAACTACGGCTGCTCAAAGTGCCTACGCATCGCGCGGAGACCCAGACGCGACACCTGGGCAAGCATCTCCGTTCTCTCCTCTCCTGCTTCTTTTCTTCCTTCCTACATATAAATCCCAGGTATGGGGAGCAGGATTAGAGGGGGCGTCGTGCAAGATATCGTCGTCATCGTCGTGGTGCTGTGTGTTTTTCCTCTGTTCTCTTCTTCGCCGGTCGGGGCGTTGCGAGGCCGTCGGCTCCGCCCTCTGGCCTCAATGTCCATACCCGTCGTCGAAGGTATAGGAGCGAGAGAAAGGGAGGGGGAATAGGAGAGGGGGAGTAAGAGGGGAGAACAAAAGTAGAGACGGGACGGGCTTGGGAGTACCCGTGCTCCTGATGATAAACTTCCGTTTTACTTCCGACCAGAGACTAATCGAAAGAAAGGTCGGTAATTAACTGCAAGGTTTAACCTTTAACATTTAACGTTTAGGTCTCGGGCAAGGGTGCCGAAACGCACGAGCTTGCGTTAACCTACATACATACAACCTTGGGGAAATTTCTTCTGCTCGTGTGTTCCACGTACTGAAAACTTCCTCGCTTCACCTATCTATCTGGAATTTAAAATCGGAACGTCCGGGGTCATACATGCTTTGGCGAGTCCATTTCTAGAACTGCTTACCCGGCCATCCTTCCCGCTTTACGTGGCAATGACCAAGCTCGGAGATGGTCTCGCCGCCTGTCAGCCGTTTCGAAAGCATCGAATCGGATCACAGGCTAACTGGAAAAGCTAAAGACTTGCTCGTGTTCGTGTTCGTTGATCGTCTCGCATTCGTTATTGGAGTACCGGACGCCTGCCAACCATTCGACACACTGTTGATATATGTATGTAAGTCTTTTTTGGGTGCTTGTACAAATGACCATCAACCTTCGAGTGCTTTGGCTAGTCCAAAACTTTTCTGTCTGTTAAACTAAGGCGGCAGGTAAGATCTAGATATCATAGACAGGGTAGATCTGGTGTATTGTATGATGCCGGCGAGGCCTAAAGTGGAGATCCGGTGGACTCTCACATGCTCCTCGTAATTGACTTTTAATACCGGGCTGTAACTTGCGAGATTTTGAATTCTAATAGACACTACATAGTCAATCTCAATTCTCTTAGAACCCAGGGTAATCAGTCAACCGTGACCGGGGTGAATTGAACGAAGAGTGAACACAAGTACAGCATCTGACAGGAGCGGGCAGTAGATTTTTAGTCCAAACAAAATGATACATAGGTACATCTTCCGAATACTTGTAGACAACAAGCATAATCAATGAAGAGGAGGGCATGTAGAATATATCAGCAAATGCGAATGCATTTGTAGCTGTTACCAATGTAGTCTCAATCCTTCCAAGTATACATGTTCCGTGAGGATGCTGCTGATTCACACCCTCTCCTCCGGATTTTATCTGTTTTATCTCCGCGGCGACGAAACTCGCGAATTATGAGACACAGGTAGACGAGGCCTAGTGTGAAAACAGTGCGCCAGGTGTGACCCCTTTTGCCTTTATTCCAGCAATCAATACATGGGATATATGTAGTCTATAGAATCACCGCAACATATGTATGTAATGGACCGATTTACGGACACTCCTGCCAGTACTCCGGCCTGATACTTTTTCAGGTATGCTGGTTACAGCCCATAGCCACTTTTCGCTACAGTTTTGACCCTTTGGAGTTCATACTGCCCTTGGTCTCCCAGATTATATGCTGTTATCATGCCATATCACCCATTTTTGATCATTGCGCTTGTAAAGGTGCGCCAGATGGTGATCTGACAGGTCCCGCTAATACTAAACCTCCACATGCCTGGAACCAGTGTACTAATTGCATGCTTAGTGAGCCAAATGGCTGGACTTAAACCCCAAAAGGCAGTCTGCCTAGGTCAATGCCAATCCCACTCCTACAGTACTTCTTGGATATCAAACTCCCACTCACACTGTCCACAGATCTAAACCTCCACCAATATTGCAGTTGATGGGCTCACAAGTTGCCATGCTACTTGCTGATTCATTGGTTTTACATGATTGTCCTTGACCCTTCCAAATTTCCCAGATGCTTGCTAGGCCCTTGGTTCCTTTTCAGATCTAAAAGGAGTGCAGAATGCCTTGATCTCATCATAAGGGGAAGCATTGGTGTACCCATGGATGTCATACAACTCCCAATGCTTGACCCTCAGAATGGAAGCTCCCAGTGGTGTTGAATAGCCCATGTGGTGTCCAAGGTGTTTTTCACATATGTCATATGTGTAGTTTGAACTTGCATCCTCCCCACTTGCAAGAGCATGCAACCCCCACTACAGACCACTGTGGTGCCAGTTGAGCCACTGTGGTCCTTGAAAAAGCAATAGTGATCACAATACAGGTGTAAGGGCAACCTCTGGGGGTTGTTGTCAGGTTCTGCTGACCATGGAGGCTCAGACCACTGGGCAATTCCTTACAAGGTGAACACAATGTCCATGTGCATGGTGAGTACTGTCAATGAGCATGGAGCATGGGAGACTGATAGGCAGGACCTGTCAGGGGACTTTCAGTCAACTTCCATTTTTAACACTTCACTACATCCCACCCACCTCCTACACCACTCTCTGGGACTTCTGGGGCTTGCTCTAGACCCCCAAGGCTTGTTCTAGACTCCTGGAGATTGCTGGAGGTCATTTCTTTTTGAAGAAACCCCCAGAACTTCCTGCACTCCCTGTTTGAGCATTATCCAAGATTAAGGTTAGCTCCAGTCACCTGCACAGTTGTTCTCATGCCTCTGCCACCTGCTGATGCACTGCACCAAGCAGCAGGAATCTTTAGACTTGTTTTCTTTGGATTTCCCTCTGCTAGGTGATTAGTTACCATTGTACTATTGATTATTGTGCCTAATATAACTTTGGATTTCCCTCCGCTAGTTGTGTGATTGAGCTGCAACTCTCAGAGATCACTCTTACAGGACCAGGGATGTGAGTAGAGGATAAGTAGAGAGCACTGGTTGTATCTGAGTTGAAGGGTGCAAGGGCAAGTGCTGGGGGTGTGGAGAACGGGTGTAAGATGAGCACCAGGGCTGTGAGCAAGTCCTGAGATCAGAAAGAAAGAGAGAGAGAGAGAAGAGAGAGAGAGAGAGAGAGAGAGAGAGAGAGAGAGAGAGAGAGAGAGAGAGAGAGAGAGAGAGAAGCAGAGAATAGATTGAACAGGAAGTACAAGAGTAACAAGATAATACAAGACAATACAAGACAAGTAAGAAATGATATGAGTCAATACAAGACAAAGTAAACAAAGTCAAAACTAGAGAACTGGAACACAAGACATGGAGCAAAACAGAGACAGAAGCACAGGACTATGGGCAGTATCAAGACTACTGTACCAGAGGCTACACTATGACTTATATACAAAAGGTAGTAGGTAGGCCCTGGAGCACAGGTCTAAGCCCTGGTGATGAGTTGCAGCACTAAGACTCCCAATGAAGCCCGGGGTCATGCAAGACCACAGCAAGTGTCAGCATAGGTCATGCAGTGCAAAGCAAGCTAAAGGAAGGATGCTGCTTTGGAAGTGTGGGCAAGCAGGAGTCATGGAATGGCAAAGAGGTGAGAAGTTGAGTGGAGGAGGAGGTGTGGTGCACAGAGATCAGACTGAGAGTGATGTGTTGGCCATAATGCATGATGAGTGCTTAGTGGAGGCCAGGAGAAGCGCTGAGGATTGCTTGGGGCCAGCGCTGATGTGGCATCAAGAGGCAGTGATGGCCAAGGGGGTGCTAAGGGTAGCAGCGAATTGGCAATGATGCTCCGTGCTCCCAGTACAAGACCTCCACACTACATGACATGTCTTAACTCCCACTCCATCCCGCATGGCCCCCAGGTCTCACCCCAAGCCCCGATGCTGCGACCTGCCACTGGAACCTGGGCCTGAGCCCTGAGGCCTACCTACTGCGTAGTATATAAGTTAAAGAGTAGTAAGTAGTACTCTAGTCTTGATATTACCGTAATTCCTGTACTGTTTCATCAGGGCTCAGGCCCAGGTTCCAGTGGCAGGTCATGGCACTGGGGCTTGGGGTGAGACCCAGGGGCCGCATGGGGTGGGGTGAGGTTTAGACATGTTGCGTGGCATGGAGGTCTTGTACTGGAAACACAGAGACATGTGGCGGTGGGGTGGTGAGGAGGGAGTGGGAGTGGAGCATGGCATGTGGAGGTCAGGTCAGCGGTGATGCGTGATTGTGATGCATGATGGGGGTCTCGGCGCAGGCCAGGGGTGGTTTTGGCACTGATGTGGCGGCTATAGGTGGTGTGATAGCCGAGGCCGGCACTGATGTGGCAGTCACAGCAGTGATGGCCAAGGGGATGCTGCAGATGGCGGTGGCTGGTGGCAGTGACAGGTGGTGATGGGCGGGGGCTGCTGAGGGAGTTGGCTGGATAGCAGTCCAGGCCTAGAGCGGTCGTGGGGGTCATTTTGGGGAGAGGGTTGGAGTCCCGGAAGTCAGCAGTGGGTCATGACAGCATGGACCAGGCACAGTTCACATGATTCCACCACTTTCTTGTGTAACTGGGGTTGCTGACATGTCTTTGGCATGTCCAGATCCTGCCTTGGAGAAATAGTTTAGACTTCCAGCTAAACATACTTCTTGGTCCTCTTTTGGCTGCCCTCTTCTACTCCATCTTCTGTCCTTCCTATTTCCATGGTTGTTGGGGGTTGAAGATGTTGTTTCACAATGGTAGGGCCCATGTACAAGGACAACAAATGAGTGGTTGAGGGAAAAGATGCATTGGGCTGATATTGTCAAAGGTTTAATTGACTGATTAATTGATTTGATTGATTTGATCAGTGATGGCCAAGATCCAATCAGCACAGCCACTTTTTAGGAATCAGTGGTTTGCCATCACTATCTGATCATCAGATTGGCACAGCCACTGCTTTGAAAATCAGCAGCTTATTATGATCTGCTCATCAGATCACACAGCTCACTCAGGAATCAGCACTGCCATCACTTGGTGATGGCAGGCTTGGCACATCTGTTTGTTTGTTCTCATGATGTGGTTTTTGATGCTTTTTAAGTAAGTCCCCTGCCTACAGTTTTTGGCTTTACTCTGGAGACTTACAGTTTTTGATCTTTATCTAGGTTCAGGCTTTTTATTCTTTTATTCTTTTTGTCTGTCTCACTTTGAGACAGCCATATCACTACTAGCAGACAGAAGAGGATAGGGCAGGCTGAGCAATCATTTAGAGGTGCTAAGAGTAGGCACATTATTGAACTAAGCTGAATAGAGTTGGACATGGTTTGGAAATTGGTCCCCTTACAGAAGCATTTTCAAGATTCTCTAAGATGACTAGATCAGGAGTTAATAGAAGGTGTGAAATATACAAGTGCCAGTGACTGATGCAATTGCCATCCTCTTGATATCTAGCATAGTCATTTCAGCTTGTTTAAAGGTTAAAGCAACATGTGAAAAATCAAGCAATGGCAGGCTAAGTGGACAATACAGATAGATGGAGGATGCTCCTTAACTTCTGACTACCATCATTCCTTCTGGGGTTCTGGTAAGCTGTGAGTTAGGTAGCAATGAAAACTTTCAAGCCTGCACTTGTTGCAACTTTCTGGCCTAAGGAGCCTACTCTATTTACTAAACAATTACTTCCAGACAAGTCACTCGTGCACCAAAAATGTTTGCAACAGTCAGAAAGTCCACTAGGCAAGTACTGGGTGGTTTTTGGCTCCTGGACTAGTGAGGAATCACCTAGTGGTCTAAGTACCAATGGTCAGCAGAACTTGACAGGGCAGAGCAAGTGAAGAGTTGATCTAACATAACTATGGGCTCAAATGTGGACATGTTGATGAGCTCTACATAATTGAAAGCATTGAAGGCATGAATAGATCATTTACAACAGTGTATCCAATCATCATCTGAAGACAAGAAGTTTTCTGGGTTGTCTCTGCAATAACTAATTGTACAATTGCCCCATGTATCTTCAACACAAAATCTGGGCATCATACACCATTTCCATAGTTGTTTGTACTTCACTGAGCATTGACCACTTTCCAGAGTAAATTAGACCTATCCATTGCTCCAAAAGCTTGCAATAATTGGTTGTCTTCAAATTGATTCCTCTCTATCTCTATCATTGAGATTGGGAGGCTTGGTAATTAAAGTGACATCCACTTGGTCAATGAAGGGTGGGGTGTTGGATGAGTAGTGTAAAAAGGCTAGTTGATGGGTTAGAGAGCTGGTGAGTGCTTTGCAGAAAAACCATTCCTTGGCAAGTTTTGAAGTAGTTGTTACTGAGCCAAGCAAGAGCAGTAGCTAAGGCAAGGCAGAGCTAGGTCAATGGAAAGATAATTTAGATGGAGGATAAAAAGAAAATTGATGTCAGTATATACCTGGAGTAAGGTCCTCTCTTTTTGCTTTTGAGTTTCAAGTGGCAGCGTTATAAGATCTTTTCTAGAATATTCAGTCAATGGCTGACTGTGAAATAAATTGATTAATGGAAAAATTAACTATTTTTCAGTGTTTGACAAAGAAGCAAAAAGGCTATAGGAAAGAACTAGCCGCATCTACAAAATAGACTGTACTATGTCAAACCAGTCATGTATTTCATGACAGCTATTTCGCATGTGTAGTAATGCCTGCTGAATATGTACCATGTATAGCGACACTAGCATAGCAGCCACTATCACAACCTGCTGCCTACCTCCAGTACTAAGCCCTGGCCCCAGGATTTCCACCTCCCCAAACCAGCCCTATGATGTCCTGGACTTAAACTGCTACATGCTGGGCCACCTTTGGCACCCATCATTGCCACTTCCGGCATCCCCACAGCCATCACTACCTGTCATCACCACATTAGCACTGACCCACTGCCACTCCTGGCATCCCCTTAGCCATCACCACCCACTGGCACCACATCAGCACTAGCCCCAGCAATTCCTGGTGCTTCCTCTGGCCATACCAAGACTTCTCTCAACCTCCACTAAGCATTCATAATGCATCACAACCCACACATCACCCTCAGTTTGACCTCTGCACACCACACTCCCTCCTCCACTTGACTCTCTGCCTTTTTTGGCATTCCATACCTCCCACTTGCCCATGCTCCTAAAGCAACACTCTTCCTTTGTGCTGCACAATCCATGCCAACATTCCATGGTCTTGCAAGATTCCCAAACTTCACTTGGAGCTCTGGCCCCACAACTTGTTACCAAGGCCCAGACCTGTATCCAGCCTACCTACTACATATTGTATATAAGCTGTGTATATAAGCTGTAGCATAGCCTCTGGTACAGTAGTCTTGATATTGGATTACCTTCCTGTATTTTTGTTTTTGTTTCATCTTGTAACTTGTGTCTAGTTTTTTCTGTTTTGACTTTGTCTATCCATTTCATATTGTCTTGGCTTATTTCTTACTCATTTTGTATTGCCTTTCTACTTTTGTCTCTACCCAACTTATACTACTTTTAATCTATTCTTCCAAGTCTATCTCTCTCTGCTTCAAGTCTCTAAGTTCCTTCTTGTTTCATTTCCTATCTCTGTTTCACTCTTCATTGATATCTTGCCTTAACTTTTTCTTGTTCTAGCTTGGCTAGATCTCTGTTTCCTCATCTCTGATCTCAAGACTTGTTAAGTCCCTGTTACTCACCCTGGTTCATAGATCCTTTGCTCCAGGACTCACTATCAGCCCTACTGCTTATCTTCCACTTCTCCTACATACTCCTGGCACTTGCTCTCACACCTATCACTCTGAACATGACTGGCACTTCTGCTGCTCACTATTCTCCCACTCCTCTGGCCCTGCCTCTCAATCTCTCACACTCTGCACTCATCAGCAGTACTCACCATGCATGTGGTACATTTTATTTGCCCAATGAGGAATTGTCCAGTAGTATGAGCCCCCATGGTCAATGGAACCTGATACTCACATGAATGGAAAGAGCAGTTATAGATTGATACATAGTGTGTTGACAGGCAGGTAGATGACTATGCAGAGAAATAATCATCTGGTAAATCAATAGATGCTCTGATCTCAGAGTGAGAATTTATATTTATATGTTTGCATGGAATATGCCCAATGCTACTTTCACTTTCTTGGAATATACATCGGGGGCACATGCTGCAAAAGCACATGCCCAGATTATTCCTGGCTCACATTTGGGGATTTCCACTATAATAAAAAGTATCTTTCCACATTCAATCAAAGACTCCGGGCTCAGATTATGACTAGTTTTGTGCTTTTTTCTTATGATTTCTTTCATTTGCTATGTCTTCTGTGGATATTACCACACAGTATGCCTTTTGAAAACTATCCAGAAGCCTCAATTAATTGAAACACTTGTCAAAAGATTCTTATTTTTGCAGTTTTTTCTCCTTGTGTAGCTTTCAATGCTCTGCTGCTTTGAGAATAGTTGGTAGACCCAGAAACTATGTGTTTATCAATTTGTGCATTTGATAATGTATTTCTGGCTTATGCCAAGCAAGGCAAAGTTATTACTATGCTTTCAAGTGCTTACACATTTCATATCTTTTCTTGATTCATTTTGTACCTCAATCATTCGAAGGGTGTTCTTCATATGTTTGTTTTCTCCTGTACAGAAGGATGCCCAACAAAATAGTAATATCTATTTTCTGCAAATAAGGGTACTAGCATTACTGTGTGCCTTGAGAAATAAATGGCAAATGCACTGTTGTTCTAGTGGTACTACAGTGTTTAAAAGTTACTTTTATAAAAAAAAGGTCATTGGTGCAAGGTTTGTTAGAATTCTGAAGAAAATGGATGTGATTGTTCTAGTATGAATAACTCATGAACAATGCAAAAATAAGTGTGTGACATTAGTTTTTTGTTATTCTACAAGTAATACTCAGCCTAGAAATATCTAACAGATACCAAATTCAAAGAATAGTATCTGGCTCAAATTTACAGTTGCTATAGAAATGCTTAATGTTGCTGCAGAAAATGCACAGAATCCTTTCTTTGTTTTTGTCTAAAAATTAGATTTAAATTGTGTTTGAATTTTAAGAAACTAATTATCAAGTTATAAAACAGGCCCTGTGGGCCTGCATCGATTTTTGTTTTTTTTTTCAAAACTTTGGATCTTGTCCCAGGTATGACACCAGAGCCTTACTCCTGGCCAAAAAGCTGGAGAGGTTCTATTGGGAATGGCGCTTTCCGCCGCTACGATATTGTAGGGTAGTGATATAGGTGTCTTGAGTCGACTCTTGAATCGTCATTCAGTCCATTCACGTCTTGTAGTCTTGGTGAAGTCGGATGTGTAGCATCCGCTTACACATTTATTTCCATGTCTTTTGACTTCAAGTCTCCCATTACATGCTTTCCTTGTTTGTGGTCACTTCTTTTCAATTTTCTTCCTTCCTGATCCGTCATATTTTCTCTCTTTGCACATGTTCTCTCCGTTTCCGTCCTTGCTTAGGGTTGTACAATGGGTTGCCATATCTATGCTATTTACGGAATTAAATACCCCCCCCCCCCAGATCCTGCACAACGGTCCATAACTCCCAGGTTCCTTGTCTCCCACAGGACCTAGCCGGCACTCGAGGTCCAATAGGCAATTAAATTTATATTCTTCATTTAGTTCCAAAGTAAGAATGATTCCCTTCTTGATGTCTTTTCCTTGATGAAATAGTATGGAAATAACAATAATACAAAGTTTAAAGCTAGTATGTGTATATGATGGTAGATATAGGATACTCACCTTCAGTCTGTAGATATACTGAAGTGCTGATAGCGTGAAGGGGAACGATACTTGATCCAACATAATAACCGTGCATTGCAGCGGCACTCTCAATTTCCAACACATTAGAGGAATAGATTGGGAAATATTGAGGAACGATACGTAGTGGAAGTTAATCTACCCATTCTACATTGCCGATGGCAAGTGCATTATCAAAAGACGCTTTTGGTTTGTATCTTGTTCCGTCTGGGTACTGAGCATCCATTCTCTGCTTGACACTCCTATGTATCTTGACACCGCGCTTCTTCTGTTTTGGGATGAAACGTCCACGACCAAGATTGACACAAATGTGCGAAACCCAAGAGGTATCACCCTTTTGATAGCGATGTTTGATCGGGAAGATTTCGAGCAACCACCAGAACGGGGAGATGCTCAGTTGATCGTAGATAGGTGAAATAGCATCACGAAGCTCGTGCTCTTCCTCGGACATGGTCCTTACCGGAGCACCGACTTCAGATAATGTCATCTTCCGATCATCAACATCAGGAATCCGTTCAATATACACTTCGGTTCCAGGAAGCGCAGGCGGACGCTCCTGGATATCGGGGTAGAGGCTAGCAGGATCCAGTCCGAGGGATTTCAGAGATTCTGATATAAACATAATGCCTGTTTTGGCTTTGAAACATTCGCGGATCATCCATCGAAGGGATATGCGCGCCAGAGTATGAGGGGTTCCGTTAGCGACTGATCCACCTCCTACATCTAAACAGAGGGAAAGCAAATTCCTTATATGTTCAAAATGCGTGACCTACCACAGTGACAGCCGGCGAACCAAACCTAAAAGTATAGAAATAAAACCAGGTTGCGAGAATCAGAGAAGTCTGACACAAACCTCTTCCACGTCAGTTGGACGATCCACGGGGTCTGAGTACTTACGCTCCATCTTGCGTAAACACCCCTTTTGATGACCGTGTTTACTTCCGTTCTGACCATGGCCGACATGGTGTTCCGAACCATCAGGTTTCTGTCCCTGGATACCGAGTGTTGCTTCCGTGTCGTTAGGGCGATTCCAAAGGTTGGCTTTGAATTTCGCCCGGCGTTCGTCCAGCGCGAGCGCGTGGCGGAAGGTCCGAACGATTTGGTTTGAAGTAGTAAAAGGTAGGCGACGCGGGATGAGGCCCACAGAGTTGACGGTTTCCCTACGCCATTTTTTGATAAGAGAAGGGTCACATCACTTAGAGGTCAACTGACCACACGCCAATAAACTCTATCGGGACATCAACAGAAAAGGCCTTTTTGAAAGCGTTGGATTGCTGCCACCCGATTTCGTCAACTCGTGTGAACATCTTGTATGCAAAAGGAACTTGTTGATGATTGCATGCAGGTAGAAGACCGACCTGATGATAATTGATGAGTAGCGGGAAATTTAGATATTAGGTACATATTCTGACTTTGTGAATCATTCCCGCCAGACTACGTGCAGTATAGGCGCCCCGCGAGAATCCAAAGATACAAATTCGATCGCCTGCCTCATCTGTGGAGCAACTATGACAATTGCGTCGAATGAGCTTGTACACGGCTCCACCTACAATTCTGCATCAAAAACTCGTATCCGTCTGACGACCTCCGTCGTCAGTTTTTATACAGTCATGAAAATATCGGCGCCATACCCATTACATGTGCACATAGATTCCAGGCGATCATCTCGTCCAAAAGCTGTAGTAATGTTCAAAATAGTCTCAATGGTATCAGTAGGAACTATGACCTTGGAAATCTTAGCGGCAAGGGGAGTTGCAACTTGTGGTGAGGTGTATGTGCCAATACCAGCCTGAACGGGTCAGAACTCATGGTCAAGATGCTCATCCGAAAAATCATACCTGATAGTAAACCATCTGCTTTTCTCTATCGTCCTTCTTTAACAAGGTGAAGAATTCAACAATGTTTGAATTCTGACCATGCCATGGCATCAGGTTTTATACTGTTTCAAGATAGAACATAGCAAAGCGCACGTCTGAATCAAACCTGGGACACGGTTGTGTCAATAAGAATGAGAAGCAGAATCAACTCGCCAGACTGACTGGTCTCCAGTTCCGTCGAAACAAAGCACCAAGGTCCGCGCTGAGTGTGTTGGAGGTATATGCATAGGAAACTTTGAGGCTTCATCGGATTTGCTATAGTTCGATCCTTGGGAACTCTCGGTGGCAGTGAGGGAGTCAGACATTGAAGAGAAAAAGTTTTGTAGTGTTGGAGAGGACAGACTGCGCCGCTCTTATATAGGCAGAGGCAGAAAATTTTAAGAAGCAAGCCTCATGACAAATCGATGACATGTTACGATTAGCTCTACAATTAGGACAACGAAGGACTCCGGTGCCCTTCTTCGTCGGCATAGAGAACATAATATGACGGATGTAACCAAAGCTCTTCTAGTGCGGGAAAGGGGCGAAGCATCCTTTACTTTTCCTTGTCATGACTTTCTAAGGGCCTCGAATTTCAAAGCTGAAGGAGCTGGATAGACCCTTCCAAAAACTTCAAGGTAGATCCATAGCCCTTTATTAGATCTACAGACATCGCTCGCCAGCCACATCGATGTGAATTTATGCTCCTACGGATGACAGGATGCTTTTTGAATCCTAAGTCTAGATTTCAGACGGACGTGCGCCAAAGCTGTTAGTATTATTAAATTATGGGTTGATCAGAAAATTACGTTTGTGTCACTTAGAGACATCGTGCATGACTCATGAGCCTGCTCCATGCTTGCCAAGCTGCCTCGAGGGAACCCCTCAGGGATGTCGGACCTGACCTACCCATTTCTACAATAACTGTGAAGCATAAGTAATAATCTCATCTGCCATTGATCTCAGCTAGGAGTCGGCAGGTTCCTGATCTGTTTTGTGCGAGGAATACCTGGAGGCTCTGCCGAATGTTTTTGGGACGAGAATACCATAACTTGAATCGCGACTTGTTCTCACGATTGTCAAGCAACGCCGCTGGATTCATTCTCGGGGCAAGTGAGCATCCACATCCACACTGAAAATACTAAACTATACCGCAGTTACAGCGGACATACTAACCGAAAGCCCTTGTAGGCCAACTTCAGATGATAAGACTATCAGATTCCCGAGTCACTGGAACATAGAACACACCACTAACATAGAATGGTGCTCGGGCCACAAGAGTGTGGAGGGAATGGATAGAGAGCGTACATGAGGCGAAAGAAAGGCACGAAGAAGTTGAGAAACATTAGACCCTGACGCATTCCAAGAAAAGGATGGTACATCCAAAGAAATAGTAAATCGACTGGCGCGACAGACCACCCGGATTCGCAATTGTCAACCGACTGGCAGCCAGGTGTAAAACCGAGGGAACATGTTACCCATATCCTGGGGGAGGTGTTTGTCCGTCTCTCACAACACCGGACAGAAGCAAGCGTTATTAACCTGAAGAATCGGTAGTGTCCATTCCCGGGCAGGTACGAAACGAGGGATCATCAGACGCCCCAGAAATAGAGCGATTAGAGGCACATAATGCAAGAGGCTGATGAGAAGGTGGAAATTTCCGAAGCTTCCCAAGGTTCCAGCAAATTTGTTTATAGCCATACTCCTAAATTCAAAGCAATGCTCGTGACAGTATGTAAGCAGTGAATGGGTGCAGGAGCATAAGTATACCCGTGTCTTGCGGACCTGATCACATTCTTAGCCATATTTATTGAAAGGTCTCTATTTGGATGAAGATGTGCAGAGATATCTCCAGTTCTTCATTGGAAATTGATATCAGGACATGAGTTGATAAGTACAGAAAAGTCATACCGCTGGTGACACAAAAGGAAAAATACGACAATACATTGCAATGAATGACAAGTCAGCACATGCTTCTGTTACTGTACCCGTTTTGTCCAACTGTGGGAGCCAAGCAGAAGCGACTGAAAGGTGTTTGAGATTGATTTTCTCACGGCCACTCATTCACATCAGAAACCTGTTTGAATCTGTGCCTACCACACTCCGGTTTCGACTCAATGGGCGCAATAATGTCACAATACAAATACATAGCGACCACAGACTTACATTTCCCTGGCAACGTGACATCCATCTTTTTATGCCGATTCACCTTAATGCGAGCCGAACCGCGCTGAAAGTCGAGACCAGGAAAGAATACCTCAAGTGGGAAGTCTTCAAGTTTGATAACTCAGCGCCATTCTTTCGAAAGGCCTGAGAGCGTTATGACTTCTTACCAATATCAGTTGACTGGTTCAGTCCCGTCTGATTCACACCAAGACGAAAACCCGCGGTCGAAACAACTTCTACACAGCAATTCAATTGTCACGAATCTCAAAAGTAGAAAAAAATGATCGATCTCGCTTATATCTAGCATGGCTTGATTTCTTCTCAGTAACCATCCGTATGTCGCAGAACCACGTCCAAGAGGCTTCTGTTGCTACTCTAGCCAGCAATCCTGCAACCATCACTGGCAGTCCTCAGTCATCGAAATCAGGTACTCCGGAAGCGGCCTATGCACCATTTCCTTGGTCAATCCCACCCGTGACGCCGGCGATGGCTCGGACTCTGGTTCTTTGCTTCGATGGGACAGGCGATCAGTGAGTAGTTTCTAAGCTAAAATTTAGATGACTGTTACATTAGTCTAGATTTGGCTCTGACGTAAGGTTTCACGACACTCTAGCGTGATTCTTCAAACGAGAAATACACAGAACTCCAATATTGTAGAATTCTTCTCCATGCTAAAAAAGGATGACAGAACTAAGCAGATGGTTTACTACCAGGTACTCTACCTTTGCACCCATCATTGCTTGATGACCTACATTGAACAGGCTGGAATCGGCACTTACACTTCGCCTCAAATAGCCACACCTACAGCAGCAAAGATTTCAAAGGTATGCTTTACGAGTATTCACGAGTTCTCTAGATTGATTGTATGTCAGACGCTTGATGAAGCCTTCGCTTGGGACCTGTCTACACATGTTATGGGCAAGCATCAAATCCATCAGTGCTCGTCTTGTTAAATTGAACTGTAATTTCAGAGGGGTACGAGTTCCTCATGCAGAATTGTAAGCTGTGCTTCCAGTTCATACTGTCTATATACCCCACTCACCATCTCTATTCAGACCAGGCGGGCGATCGCATTTGCATCTTTGGTTTCTCGAGAGGTGCTTATACTGCCAGAAGTCTGGCTGGGATGGTCCACAAGGCATGCTCTTGCGAATGATAAGGTATAGCTTCACCGAGCTCTGAGCGTAGGTTGGTCTACTTCCGGCCTCCAATATCCAGCAAGTTCCCTTCGCCTATAAAATGTATAGTCGAACCGATGAAGTGGGATGGGCGCAGTCCGATACGTTTAAGAAGGCGTTCTCCATTGATGTTCCTATTGAGTTCATCGGCGTTTGGTAACCCTCATGTAAACGAAGTTTTGACACAGTATGCTAATTCTGCTCAATAGGGACACCGTTAGCTCGGTCGGTCTTATTCCAAAGCATTTGCCATTCACCACATCGAACACGATTATTCGCACATTCAGACACGCTGTCGCGCTTGACGAGCGCCGCGCGAAATTCAAGGCAAACCTATGGAATCGGCCTAGCGAAAAAGAATTATCACTTGGTGTCGAGGGACAGAAACCAGAGGTCTCAATAGCGGCCAGAGGGGAAGACGATCTTCTGTATAATCTGGAGCACAGATACACAGGTGACTCAGTTTGCTCCACAGATGTTGAGGAAGTATGTCCCTTCCTTCAATCTACCTATCACCCGCCGACATATTTTTTCAGGTGTGGTTTGCAGGGGCCCATTGTGGTGAGTCAATCTTCCTCAAAATAATTACGCCATATGAATGAGTGAGTATACGACAGATGTTGGCGGAGGTTCCGTTGAAAACGGTACTCCTCATACGCTCGCCCGTATCCCTCTCCGATGGATGATCCGCGAATGTTTCAAGGCGAAATCTGGCATTATCTTCATCTCTGACGGGCTTCGCAAAGTTGGGCTCGACCCCGCATCCCTCTATCCCTGCGTGCAGAAACGTCCCCTCCCGCTTCCTGTTGGCAGCGCGTACATCCAGAACATTCCCACCGCCACCCAGCAGAAGGTACAGCTCTCTTCGGGAGTGTCCGAGGAGGAACATGAGCTGCTCGATGCCTTGTCTCCAATCTATGATCAGCTCAGTTTGGTTCCCATATGGTGGATTCTCGAGTTGGTTCCTATGAGACACCATTACCAGAAGAGTGATGATTCGTGGGCTACAACGATCTATCCAAATCTTGGACGAGGCCGCTTGATTCCGGAACAGAAGACCCATGTCATCAAAGTACACAGGAGTGTCAAACAGCGAATAGAGGCTCAGTATCCCGATGGTTCCAAGTACAAGCCTAAGGCATCGCTTGATTTGGGAAATGTCGAGTGGATGGATTGACTAGTCTTTAATCAATATTAATAGTGCCACCGAAGAAGACGGCATTTCCTTCCTCCGCAGCAGGAGTAATCACGTTGTGCTCATGCAATGTATAACATATGTGAGACTTCCTTATTGAAGTAAACCTGCGACTCCTGTCACAAGATCATTCGATAGATGTCAGTCAGACTCAGATGACATCTATATGAAGGTATCATCATGTGAAGAGGAATGGTGTCGGGTCCGACCAATATAAGGGATCGAGATTGTGGATTGTATGTATTGATATCTGAATGATGTTGATGAACATTCACTAGAAAGGTTTTCTCTAACAAAAAGGAAACTAAGTGAATATTGCCAATACTGTAAGGCACTCTCATGATCTGACTGGCCCGAGGTATCCCAGAGATAGTTCATCTCGTTCCTAGTCTTTCATCAGCTATGAACGGCAGTTTCATTGAGGCATGTTGATTCGGCAAAAAAAGAGAGCTGTGATATCGTACAAAGCCCAACCGCACATCTAGAGCAGGTATATTCGTCATTGATCCCATTACCTGAATGATCCTTCCTATCCAATACGACTCATATATTGCTGTACTAGCATCCTTCAACTTTCCTTTTTTCGTAGTTGTGCCCTTTCGGTTGCTGAAGCCTTGAATATCCATGGGGCAACACTCCCCACCGAGAAGAGAGAAGTGGCGGCAAGTGTCAGGGGCTTCTGGAATTGAACAACTGCGGACCAGATCACAAGTGATATGCTTGTCCATATGACGTCCCAGCCAATAGATGACTGTGCCGGGTGGTGTGCGTGAAGGACGTTCCATGCACTCGTTGCAAAGGAGAACCAGGTCTGTAAGGATAACATGCCCCCATTGGGAGAGATACTACGGAGAGCAAGCATGCTAACGCGAAAATGCAGGATTAAAGAGAGGAGAGAAAGTAGCGCGGTCAGTGTTCTAAGAGAAATTCTCGGCAGAGGGCCCGAAGTGGGAGGGGTGATGAGGGGTACAAAGATCAAGCTGTGCATAGCCAACAAATTGTAGAGGAATGTCCCATCCTGCACAGTCGTGTTTGGCGAGTTTGCTATGGTAACCGTCGATAGCAAAACCGGGATATACAATGATGCTGGCGCTGACATGACATGGATCTCTTTAAATTTTCGAGGTTTCGGATTCGGTGTAGCCGAAGAAAGGACCAAGGCCAGGTAGAAAAGATTCGAGGCGACCGAAATGGCGACGAGTTGACCGAGAAGCATGTAAGCCCATATATGCTTAACACTATGTTCTCGTCCTACGATCTTTTATAAGTAACAGTCACTGAATGATAAAACTCTATCTCACCTCTAGTGGTCAAAAATATTGTCCACGCTCCAACGGTATATAGACACAACTGCTGACTCCACCACCAATTGAATGGCCCAAAAGAGACGGCAACCCAAGCTTGTTCAAAGAGTGAAGTATCCACAAGCCAGGAGGAAATTCTGGTCATAATTGGAAGGCTCGATGGCTCTTGGCCGAGAGAATGTTCATATGAACGAAAGCTCCACTGACGCATTCCAGTAAAGTGAGATACAACCATTGTCCAAAGAAAAATCAAGTCATTCCTTACATATAAAAATCTAAGCATATCTAGAGAGAGATGGAACGTTAGCCTTGGATAGAAAGTAACTATATATACAGCGAGGAACTCACGTCGCCAGGTATGCACAAGTGACCCGATGGTCAACAGTCCGAAGGCCCACCTAGTTTTTCTCCGATCGCGACATGACGTAAGGTTATAATTATACAGATCACGTAGAATGAGCGAGAATATCGCAAGTATTATCGCAAAATACGAAGTGAATATCGCAAGAGCGGTAAGTTCTTCGCGAGCCATGGTTGATATTCGATTTTGCTCGGCAATACCATATGGGGTTTATGAGAAGCTAACAACCATTTATGGAATGACACGTGCATGTCTGGGTCACGAGCGCTTTTGAAATTGCAGCCCTAACAGAAGAACTCTGATCCTGCGCACACCACTGGCAGGAGCGTATGCTCAACCTCTTCTCGCTCCTGGCATGCATGCATCACAACTAAACGATGTAACTATTTGTACTCTTAGTAACCCATATTGCTACTAGCTGCTGATTCCGTCCGCCTAGTCGGGGATACCTGCGCTCTAGAATGTATGCCAGTGGTCGCCCGTTATGATCAGCTTGTCCTTCCACCCACCACCCTTTGTGATTCGAACGTCATCTATGAAGGTCATGCATTAGGTCGATTTACTATACCAATCTTCAGAAAGACAGATCAAGATAATCAGAGGCGGAGAGGGTTGATGCGCATCGACATTGTGAACGTAACGTTTGCAGCTACCTCGGGAGGACGCTTAGCAGGACAGTAGTGTTTTTCTCATTTCCAAGAGTTTGTCATGAAGTAATGGTTGACCAAATCAAAGCTAATACACTCCAGTGTCCGTGGATGTTCCGTCGGAATGATGATGGTTGCAGCGTTCCGCGGCGCGTTTCGCATGATGAGTTTACGGTCGTTGGCTCGATGGTTTATGGCTCGGACGGCTTTTTCTGCCGAGGAATGAATCAGATAAGGTCATGTCAAGGATCGGATTCTAACAGGTCAAGGCTATGATTGACTGAACATATATGTTATCTCAAACCTTACTGGATCGAATTGTAATTGCGATTTTTGTAATGTATCATGTCCGACTACAGACCGGGGGCTTCCATCGCGATTCATCTCAGTCGCTCGCTACAAATTATCTGGTCGCACCTTCCTACAGCGGTTCCTTGTTCATTTGATGGAGACGAAGCGCTCTTTCAGCATGAAAGCAGATGCCCTCCATGCCTATGCTAAGTGTCCTCATGATCGTCCCATGATGCTTTGTGTTGATCATTTGACGTATATTTGTCCAAGCTGTGATGTCCAACTTTTTTGCAACTGATTTTTTTTGCGTGGATTAACCAAGCGAAATCTTTTTGTTTTGCGCCCTATATTCCTCAGCTACTGAAGAACTTCAGATGAATCAGAGATCTTTCGCAAGTACGATTAGGCTGTGTCGCATAGACGTTTCACTACCATCATTCTCACTCCTGACTTTCATAGCTCTTTTCCAGGTTTCCACCGCATTCGGCAGTGTTTGATCGTCAAAATGTTAGGTGCATGCATTAATATCGGCCTGAAACTTCGTGTCAGCACAAGAACCTGCTTAATCATTGGCTGAAATATGATTACTTGCAACGCTGATGTGAATCAAGGGGCGACCGTTGCTGTATTACCATCCCAGCGCCCCTCCCTTCTCCAGTTTTATAACTTCACCGTCAAAAAAACGCTACCAATGGTCTCCCCACCCCGTCAGGTAGTCATCGATGACACCAGCACCCAGATTCACTATACTGGACCAGGATGGTTTCAAGATCAAGGAAGTCAGGATAATGTCGGCAATTTTGGCCCTACATACAAAAAAACTTCTCATGGAACAAAAAGGAACGACAGTTTCTCTTTCTCGTTTGACGGTAGGTAGTCCCAAATGTCCCCAACGCTTCCGGGCTGCTGATCTAGTACCATTAGGCTCTTCGGTGACCGTCTGAGGCACGACGAGCCTCAAACAAGTTGACAACGGGACGAGCTTTGATCCAAGATGGGAATGTTTTGTCGACGGAATAAGCATCGGAGCGACCAAACCTTTCCAGTTTGCTGAGAACAATTGGTCACTATGTGAGCAGGGAACTATCGCTGACGGACCCCACGTAATTACGGTCAATGTTACGACCACGGGGAATACGTTTTGGTTTGACTACCTCACCGTCACTCCTTCTCCAGGAGATTCTTCTGCCACCCTTCTTGTTCAAAATACCGATTCAGCTATACATTATGATGATTCGTGGCAAAAACTCGGTGGTACCGCCAACATGACAACAAGAATAGGCTCAGTCATGTATTTTGATTTTGTAGGTCTGTTTCTGCTATTATCATTCACACATAACCTTGACTTGTTGTACAGGTACCAGCCTCACCTGGGTTGGCTTTATTCCCACAGAACTTCCTCACAACGAATCTACAGCTTCTTACTCCATTGACAATGGGCCTTTAACAAAATTTGAACTTGCAGGACTTCCTCCAACTGCCACCACCACCATATATAATCAAGTCTTCTTCACAACACCAGACCTTCCTATAGGACATCATACAGTCGTGGTGACCTACGAAGGGAGTAATGCACCTTCTACTCCACTAACTTTGGACTACCTTCTTGTTGCTGACGCACCGTTACCTGTGGCTGCAAATACAAATTCCTCTGGTAGTCCGGTTGCCACTGCGGGTGCAACTGTCACGACATCTCCAGCCCCTACTCCCTCTACAACGTCACACCCAAGCACCCCTATAGGTCCCATCGTAGGTGGAGTCGTTGGTGGGCTCGCAATCATCGCTATCCTGTTATTCGCCTTGTGGTGGTATCTGCGGCGCGCTTCACATACAACAAGGTCTAACATTGAATTCACTGGCACCGGAAATGGTCCATCGCATCTACGCACTAGGCAAACCCAAATGGCCCCGTACACAACTGCCCCCTTCATGCAGCGCCTACAAGCCGAACCTTTCACATTGACTGATCCCTTTGCTGAAGGAGCTCAACCCTCGCCCAATCTGCACAGCAGAAGCGACTTGTCTTATGCACCAAGTTCCGATTTACCAGAAAACGACAGGAACTATGACGTCGATCAAAGCATGTCTCATATCCATACCCATACAACCAGTGTTCACACTTCAGAAGTAAGCGGATATATAACAGGCACCATCGATCAGATACGGGCGGACCGCAAGTATAGGCCAGTTGAACCAATTATCACCCCAGTCGTACACCATGACAGTGGTATGCGACTCAATCCGTCACAAAACCTTAATAGCATACTGGAAGATATTCCACCCGTGTATACGACGAACTGAAAATATTAATTCGTCTTGACCAAGCCACAATTCTCTGTGTTCCTGCCATGATTTGGTCCAGGCCTTTCTCCTGTCATATATTCTCTCCTTATTTTATCCACCAGGAGATGATATTTAGATGTGTGCGATGAAGACCCAGCTAGACTAGGTAATCATCGATTTTTCCCAGTTGTATACTTCATCTATATGTATAACGCAGGGCTTTCTTACCTAGAAAGTGGTTTTATGCCGTGATCAATTTTTTGAACTCTGTCTTATGCATGAAGCAGGAAATGCTGGGTTATATAGTATCACGAACTGACGGATACTAGCTACGCCATCGATTGTTGAGTCTGGTAGGGTGAAGATCCTGTGTGTAAATGTGGTGTTTTGGGACGATGTGTCCTGATGGGGGACAGGTTATTGCATAAGTGTAAATATACTATCTTCAAGGAAATGCAGCTTAAGATATTGGCTATTGATGGTAGTTTGATACGCAAGATATTTACTGTAAAAGTCATGTTACCGTTAGGACCTGCTGCACGCAAGTCTTACAATGATAGATCACAAGCATTGGCTGTACTATTGATTATCCGAAAAATTCTTAGTATTGTTTCCAGCATAGTAAAAGAATAGAAGAAACTTACGTAGTCATTGATTACGGTGCAAGTGTATGGCGCCACACAAACGGTCGGTCCAGTCCATCCAATACCGCCGCATTGGCCATACTGAGTTGCAGTGGCAGTCGAGGTCGGAGTCGAGGATGTGATTGTAGAAGTGGTTCTCGTCGAGGTTGTGACCGGGGTAGAAGTACCAGTTGAGGGAGCAGAATGAGAAGTGGAAGGATTGCTGCCACCACCGCAAGTGAAAACAGGGGGACCTGGAGATAGTTGTATTAGGAAGGTAAAACTAGTTGCCACTGTTCGTACCTGGGATTGTGTAACTGGTGAGAGGAGGATAATAGATGTTGACGGTGATACCAGGGTCAGAGCCTAGATGGACGCAAGGTTTGGATGCTTTGATTATAGTAAATAGGAATTGACCATGTCTGTCACTCACCGGCATAAGCACCAGGGAAGCTGACTGAGGAGGGAACTGTGCTTCCGCCACCAGTGATCTGTAGTTGAGCACATTCCATCTATTATCGTAATTACCGTGATTATAATCCTCTTCCTTTACAATTGGGTGTAGTAAAACATACATAGAATTGGGCGCCTGGGTATCTTGATGCGCCGTGTAAAGCTAAATTCAACTTGAGCTTCCACCTTTTTCATTCGAAATCGAACGCAGCTTACCAATAATCTCATGACGGAGTAGGTATTGGCCTGGCGGAATGCACGATGGGATGGTAAAGGTGACTTTACCCTTGTTAGCGATCATCCGGTCAACACCCCACGTTCCGTCAGCCGTGAGTCCATCCTCATATATCTTGAACCATTTAAGGCCAGTGACTGTACTTTGTGTCGCATCAGGAATTGCAGCGCTTTGATAGGTTTCGGGTCAGAATATCGTTAGCAGGACAACTAAACAGATTTACAGGTATGAGATAACCGGGCCCTTGTGAGAAGGATCAATGGGGTCTGCAGGGTCACTAGGGTCTGCTCCGGCAAGACTGTGATGCCATTCTGTCGTCACAGTACCACCAGCCGGAACCGTGATAATTGCCTGAGAAATGGGTTGATGGTAGGGGTTGATTCCTCCGTTGCAGATGATATCTAGTCAGGACAACAGTGTAAGTGATTATCGTGAAGACGCAGAAACCGCTCACCATTTGAAGTGACATCGGTGATAGGCTGCAGAAAGAGTACATATTACCTTCGAGCCCCTGTAAACGAGAAGGGGGCAATACGTACTCCATCATAGTCTGGCACCCGAATGCCCGTTAAATGGCCTTGATCAACCCCATTAACGTAGAGTTCCTTTATGTCCAGCGTTGGACATGATTGAAGGCGAAGAAAAATCAAATGCTCACTTGGAATATTGTGTGCGCAGAAACGGAGGCGGCAAGCACAGGGAACACAGCAGAATAGAGAGCGGCACGCATTTTGGACTTCTAAATGAGAAGATGCCAAGCTTAAAAGACCAGTTTTTATACAGTAGAGCATGACCAGACAATAATCCAGGCGGATCAAGTTCACGAGGCCGCCAGAGGACAGGAGATCAACATTAAGAGGTGATACGATCAGTGTGTGATTGTTTTGGGAGAAAAATCGGGATATGCGTCGTTGTGAAGCCATAGAATTTGCGACTTGGCAATGCGATATTTACCAGAAGAATATCCGGCAGTCCAGGCGACCTAGGTTGCAAGGACACTAGGTTGATCATTTGACCTCGGAACGACAGAGAGCCGAAAAGAGGTAGGCTCTGCTGAGGCTATCTGTCACGCACGTAAAGGACGAACAGCAACCATTTGTGAAGGAAAGAGGCTCAGGGTGCGATTTCGGACGACGGTAGGGAGTCAAACTCGGAAGCCGAAAGTTCATACATATCTTCAGCAAAAGGGATTCTGGAAAGTTCAGTAGATTCGGAAATCAATCTTCCGTTTTCCAGAAATGTCAGAGCAATGGTAGATAGAAAGCACAAAGTGCAAAAACGACGGTATTCGAATGGATGTCAAATCACTTGATATGACGTTGCTCACCTGTAGCGCTTATTTTCAAAGCGGCACGGAGTTCGCAGAAACAAGGTGTCGGAGAATTTAGGCCCCTTGTGGATGGTCATGTGCTCAGAGAAATAGATATGCCATCGGTTCGGTCGATGTACATGGCATGAATAATCAACGCCAACGCCATTGACAGGCACAATACAGAGAAATTGAGAAGTACCTTTTTAATGAACAGACATTGTCTGTTAGAACACACACGACGAACCAGCGCCGCGTCTATGGGGGTTACTTGACCGCTCCATTCGGATTGATGCGAGCGAGTCTCAGTCGGGCCTTTGGACCCGCAACAGCAAAAAGTCACTTATATACATGGCCAAATACAGCCCTCACGCGGCCAAGCATTTCTCGAAGATCAAGTCTCCTCTCCGCTGGGCCTGTCGCATATACTTTCCTTTCTTTGTGCCCAACCGATTCACTCTTTTGCGTTCACAATCATGGGAATTCGATCAAAAAGCCTTTGATCGACCGGGAGAGACGTCAACGACCTACCCTCGACACTCGACGCGTCACGTCATTTCCTTTCACAATATCACATCGCTTTGTACAGTTCACATTGTGGACAATGTTCGTTTGTTATTTGATCAAGTGGACATAGTTTAGCTTCAGCTTTAGCAACCGCTTCCCTTGCCCTTGTTCTGCTTCCTTCTCCCCAGCGCAGTCCTCTGAACTTGGCTTTTTCTTTCGTCCACTCCTTGGAAGATCCGCTTACCTCTCTTTGTTGCGTTCCTTTTCCTTCCGAACTTCGATATCCTCGCCGTGCTTGCTTGAGTGCGGTTTCACGTGCGAGAGAGAGAGCAGCCATACCTAAGACAGCTGGAAATCTCACATTTGGAATTTACCTGGACCTATCTGGTATGCAAGCAAGTCCTGATGGATTCTTCACCTTGGACTCGCTGTCTCTGTCATTGATTAGTTGTATCACGTAATAATCAACTATCCCAAACTCGTTAGCGAGACTGATGAGGCCCCGGGAAGCTCCCGAGAAACCTTGTCCGCGGAATAGCGGATTTGAGGGGAATTTTTGGCCAAAACTGAGTCCTAACTTTGCGGATTTGAGGCTCAGCTGCACAAAATTTGAGCTCTTGACAACCAAATTCTGAGCATTTGAGGCTATTTGAAGCAATCCGAGTCCCTTAATTGGGGTGCAAGACCGAAGCCCATTCTTGCCAAGGCACCTGTTCTCAAAATTCGGATTCCAGGTGGTAAGCTATCTCGTGAATAGGTTCAAGATATAGGTAGCTATAGCCCAATATTGTCGCACAAATCATGAAAAGTTAAATTAATTAATTTTTTTTTAAAAAAAAGAGAATTTCCTATTTAAGACATAGGTTGTCCGTTATTGCGGATTTGAGGCCCCAAAAATAGCAGATTTGAGGCTGAGATTTGGGAAATTTCCGGACAAGGTTTCTCGGGAGCTTCCCGGGGCCTGACTGATGGCTACTTTCTTCTTCGAAACAGGTAGTGTACCCTCATTACCTTGCTGACAGCTGAGGCAACGTGCATTTCAGGGAAAAATAAGGCAACGTGAAACTCGAATCTGACCAGACCTTCCATTTGCTCCACGCTATCAGAGAAGTTCTCGACCAATCGCGTTCAACTCCAATCGAACTTCCTGCGGCTGTAGATCGAACTTGTTCGGCTCAAGTGTCCTTGATACACCATAAGTAGCAGCACAAGATGGTCCAGGACACCTAAGGCTTCGTTTCTATCATGTCATAAAACAAGTCTTTTCCTTAATGATTGAGCTCGCAATGGCTGATCGAAGGACCTCGTTTACTGTATGATCTAGGATACACTATAAATACATTTTCCATCCTCGACGGGCACAAATGACCACATGCACGCCCACTTCACGCCCTCCAAGCACCCTTTACGACAGTTTTCCTCTTGTCTAAAACAACTGTCCCATCATCTCGCCGACTTCTCAATCCTGATGGGTTCTTCGCTCGCGTGATGCTCCTGCCCCGCGTAGGCACTGATGTTGAGGGTGAAGACCTCGAACGTGTATGAAAGGAATGGCGTGAAACTTGGAGTTCAGACTTCGCCTGATGAGTAGGCATAGGTACCCGATGAACATTCGGTCGCGTGACGGTGTGTAGTGTCAAAGGGGAAGGGGTTGGCAACGGGGAAGGTGGAGACGGTGCGGAGTGATATCTAGACGGCGATGGAGATGAAGATGAAGCAGGGGAGGCAGGTTCGGGACTCGAAGCCGGCTGGATGGATATTTCCTTTTTCATCCCAGCCTGTTGGAATTCGAGCTCATCCTCGTTGTCGCACTCGGGAATCGTGCTCAGGGCACGTGTATGCTGTGGGTCAGACTCCCAAGTGAACACGAGCTCCTGTATGAATGTCTCCGAGAGCTCATCATCTTGCTCCTGCTCGTCGTGCTTGTTGTCTCCACGCCTGTGGACACGAATCGGCGTAGGCGACACGTATCCGTCGTCGTCATCATCATCATCCGCAAAAATGTAAAAACGGTTCCTGGGATTCAACGAGCGGCGGACACCCACAAGTCCAAGACCGTCAAAGCTGCCAGGTTTCCCGTCTCGGCGTGATATACCGGAGATCCCGAGACCTACAAGGTGCGGCGGGGACGGAGTATCAGAAAACGAGGAGTTTGTGGATGAGTTATCATGTAGAGGCGAGAATAGATCATTCTTATCAAGGGAACGTAACGGAGTTATCAGAGTCTCTTCCGAACATGAAGACGACGTTGACGTATCACTGCTGAGCGAGATATCAAAGGAGCTTGAGGAGGTGTTGGCAGAGTCGGCACCAGCTACCGGGGTCAAAGAAACCTTGGGATCGGCGGCGGTACTCTTGAGGTAGGGGCTTGTTGAGAGAATGAGGCCGCGGGCAAGGGTCGGAGGAGATTGTTGCGATTGGGGCGTCCAAGGCGAATCCAGAATATCAGAGAAGTCCACCGACGTAAAGAAGGAGAGTCGTGACAGGGCTGAAGACAAGTATCGCGCTATAGACGACATGAGAACAATGAACGTGTGTACAGTATAGGATGTAGCGGACTGTGGAGAGGGATTGACTACCAAAGGTCACATAAGCCCGCTTTTTAAGCAAGTATTGCGGCTAACTTTCGATATTTCACCTTCGTGGCTGACCAGACAGGAAGTCAGCCGTCTCATGCAATCCGGCTTACTTTGAGAATACATCTCGAATGAAACTCCGAGCTAGGCGAACGAGCTCAATCATGCGTCGACATGCTACGATGAAGTTCGCAGGGCCTAGAAGGTAGGATCAAGACAAGGTACAAAGTTTTGCAAGTTGAAGTAGATTAGATAAGATAGAGAGGAAGAAGTCACCTGATTATGAACGAACGTGAGTGACGTTTGGAGATCGAAAACACTATCTATCTCGGGAGGACGACAACGATTCAATGATGTACCGAAGAACTGATGATTCTCTGCAAGATCCCTAGAATGTTCGGCTTGTCTCCTTGTCTTTGGGTGTGACGGCGTCATAACGATGTCAAAAAAAAGAAGAATAGTCTAGGTCCCTTGCGACGCTGCCGAAAGGACTCCATGGTATGGTCCATACGTGCGTTTTATCGTACTTATGACTTCCCCTCTTCACGGTAGTCCAGGCTTGGTGATATTGACAGATCCGGACGATTTTAATCGTTTTCAAACTATTGTTTCCATCACGTTTCAGCATGTCGTCTCCGTGATCTTTCTTACCTGTCTGCGGATGATCAATTCGTGCATGTCGACCAGGGCAATCTCGCAAGTGTTTGATATATCGTTACTAACTACGCAGATGATCTTCGATGTTCGGTGAACAGAAACCGACCAGAAACAATAACAAAAAACATATGAGACCGGCTGGCTCTTCTACATACAGCGTATTCTCTAGGATCATAGCAAATGTCCTTGTCTATCCAACCTTGAAAAGTCCTTTCCGAATGGAATGTCCACTCTAGCCCTGATGGGCCGATTAACCTGCGGAAACTCTGAGTTTGATACTGCTTAATTACCGTCATTCAAGCTCGAGGCTTGCAAAGCATCTATATTCGAACAAGTGTCATCTATCGCACTGCCTATGTCTTAGCCAAGGTCGCAGATACCGCATTTTTGATTTCACGCTGCCAAAATATTTCAGTTTGCTTGTACAATGTTTCGTCAAACCGTAGAAAGCAATGCTGTTAGAACAGCCGAGTGATCGGAATTTGATGCCCTTCAACATCTACAGATTCAAGAAGATGAAGGGATCTGCGACCTGGAGACGTCCTCCCTGATAGTCGTTGTCTTCACAGCCAACACTGATGAGCTGTGCCGATGGACGAAAATTTCGCCACCTTTGGAATCATTTTCAGTCGAAGATCCTCCTTAACACCCCAAGGTCATCCGATAAATTTCAGTGGAGCAGCAGTTGAAATTATAGTTGGACTCTTGGTACAATACAAAACCAATGAGCTTGACCTGAACTTCAAGAAAACGTGGTCCTCAATCTATCGGAAGGTCCTACTTTCCACTCTATATATAAATCGCCCATGATGATACAACTTGCATCATGATTGTCAATAGACCTATTATAGATCAGGTCAGAGGGACAGATGATACATCAATGCTTTGTCCTCATAACGACAAGTGCACCAACATGAGTAGCCACAACGTCATTCTTCGTCCACTAGTATAACTTCACTCCTGTTCCTTCCTATTTTCTTTACTTCCACCATCACGATGGAGAATACCTTGGCATTTCCGTCGATTCCTTGTGCTGAATCTCACAAGAGGCAACGCAATACTGTATCTCGCTCTCAATGTACGTCGCCGTTGTGTGTGTAACCAATAGAATGACGGATTAGTGATTACCACAGCATATACGGGTACTCCCCTCAGCACATGTAATGATCTTTCAAGGTTGACAACCATTGTAACCGAGGAACAACGAAGATCGTCAATCGTGTCTGTTTCTGCCCCAGGCAAATTAAACAAGAAGTCCGCGCGACGATTGCTAATTCCCAAGGTACAGACCTATGTGCCTGTTGATCAGAGGGAATTGTTATCAGTCTGTCCGATGGGGAACACAGTACCCTGGACGTTCTCAGATACAACGCCACCACCGCATAGTCGAACATTTGACGCAGCATAATGTATGGCGCAATAGAATATATTTAGAACAATTTATTCACGGTCTGATAATGTCTGGAGTTCGAAGTCAAAGAATGAATATCATTGAATGATATAATAAAGCAAAGTAACGTACCTGGAGTTCGAAGTCAAAGAATGACTCGAACCCCAGAAGAATGTGATGACTATATACTCCTAATATTAATGAGACATGTATGAATAATATGTGTTCATTGGAGTAATTTTAATATAAAAGTGTTTGAGATAGACGTACTGTAATGACAAGTGAATGACCTCATTATGAAGTCAATCGTCGTTTATTTCATCACTCCCACTCGACGAT
>JAGGAQ010006155.1:0-31884 GCA_017657225.1 Termitomyces sp. T69sscA
GAAGACAATTACCAGCCTCTCGTCGAATTTGCCTTTGTCCGTCAGACCTGGGACAAAGACTGATAAGATATGGACTTCGATGCATTCAGAAGAAGGTGAAACCCTACATGAAACCTTCAATTGCTGGTTTGACATGATGTTCGGCAAGGACTGCCGTGATTCTAGTGGACATTTAGAGCATGTACGCAGAGGGAAGCTTGGCTTGGGACTTGTATGCTCGTACCTGTCCAAAGTTAATTGGGCAGATGGATATCCTTTGAATCTTGTCGAGATCAAACTCAAATGGCTCATTTCAGAACTGAAATACCTCAAGTAGGTCAATGGTTCTCATCTGTATGCTTTTCTGACATACTTACAGTGAATCAGATACTGATCAAGCTAGTCAAACATGCCCAGCCCGCTGCGCTTTGCCAACTGCCAAGCTGACTGATAAAAATAATCTTGAGCAGCTGAAACTTCCCTTCCAATGAAAAGCTGTTGATGTGTTCCACAAACAACAAGCTCAAGATAGGAACGACAGAGATCATGAGGTTTCCAATGTGACTATGGTTGCTGAAGAAGACGAGGGTGCTGGAGAGCAAGGTAAGAATTCTTCTGTTGGTCTACTCAGATTGGTATATTGATTTTGTACTGCCCAAATAGGTGACAAGGAGGACACAGTTTCAGGGATAGCAGGACAAAAACATTTGATAGTCCTTGATAATGACAGTGACCCTGAGAGTGAGGTGCCTTGTATGTATCATCATTGCTTTTCCAATATGTCCAACTGATTGGTGGGATATATAGTAAAGAAGCCTCGCATCTTGCTTGGAAACCCAACAGCAGTAGGCAATGATGGGCTATTAGCCGATATCAATGTCCAGTCAATTGAAGAACAAAAGGAGGCACATAAAGACAAGCAGCAAGATGTCGATCACTTCTTTCATAAACCAATGACAAGACAGGTCAATGGGAAGGAGAAGAGGTACTGCCTATGCAAGGTCTTCCCGTGAGTGATGACTGTTAATTATAACTCTTTGTGACTAATTTTTTGTGACTAATTTTTTGTGACTAATTTTTGTCTAGTGGTAAAATAACCATCATCAATGAAGCTACAACATTATGGCGCCATCTTGAGGCACACCATTCTGTGTGTGGGCTTTCTGATGTCCTGTTTCTATTCTGACTGTTCCATGACTTGACAGGAAAAATACCAAATGTGGGTACAGGAAAACGAGCTTGAATCAAAGCTACCAGGTGACATCAAAAAGCGCAAGGCATATGCAGAACGTGCAGACTGAACATTGGATTGTGACCTTAAGGAAAAGAAGCTCAAGGACCATGTAATCAAGTACACAGACAAGGTTTTCCATCAGGTTGCAATGGAGTGGCTTGTTGCCACAGATCAGGTGTGTGAAATTTTGTCTATTGGCTTACTATGAGTGTCTGACATTAATCATTGTTCAGCCCATCCAGGCCCTTGAACATCCTAAGTTCAGGGAAATGATCAATGTCACATCCTGTGCCACAGACAGTGTGAAGATTTCTAAACAAAAGTCAATATGGTCTGCTATCAAACAATCATTTTGAGACCATCTCAAGAACCTCAAAGCACAGCTGAACATGAGCCAGCAACATTGAATTCATATTCAATCTTAACGTTTTGTTAGGGACCCAACGTGCTCAGGGAAGTCAGTCTGACTTGTGATGCCTGGCAAGCCAGAAACACTGATGGGTACTTTGATGTAACTGGTCATTGGATTGAAGAAACAGCACTCACGCAGTGGGAGCTCAAGAGTGCACTTGTAGGTTTTACATGGCTCTGCAATGCCCAGAATGGTGAGCATTTGGGCCAAGCACTATTTAAAATAGTCGACCAAATCAGACAATGCGTCAAATAATTCTACCATGATACAAGAATTTGCCAGACTTCTCAAGGATGCGTTAGAAAAGGAATTTCACTGGAAAAAGCAAAAAATCAAGCAAGTCTTTATTGATGTGATGTTTGTCATTGCTGACCATGGTTTAGTTGCCTTGCGCATGTCATCAACTTGGCAACTCAATGCCTCATATCAACCTACAGCAAAACTCTGCATTTCGACCCCAAAGATCCTGAAGCACATGTCCCAACAAATCGAGATGAAGTTGGATTGGTTCAGGCCATCACAGTCAAGGTATAGCTTGCCGCTCATCTATCTTATGACTGATTCATGTGTAATGATGGATTCCTGTTAGAAGTGATTATCATCAAAAAGGAAAGAAATTTTTAGAACTATTCAGATAAAGGCTGGCATCATGCAACCTCTTCAGCTTATTCTTGATATGAGAGTTAAATGGTCTTCTACCTTTTGAATGCTTGATAGGGCTGATAAAAATCAAGAGGTAAGTAGATATTGTTTTTGTTTCTGACTAGAAATAGTATGTTTATTGTTTGGTATAAAATTCCTACAACAAAAATTATCACTACCATAAGCCATGGCCTGAGCCAAGCCAAGCTTGAGCCAGGCCCCCATTGGGGGCTTGGGCTTGGCCCAGGGGTTGGTCTGAGCCAGGGCCCCCTCAAGCCAGGCTGGAACATCACTAGCTGTAGGACTGTTCTAATACTCATTTAACATCCAAAAGCCTCTGTTATGGACGGATGATCCAGACCAAATGGCAACTGGATTAGTTGCATTGAACATACAGCACTTTTCATAATGATAGGCTCTTCAAGTTCCTCTTGTTTAGTTGTTTCTGATTTCCATGATGCTGAGCTTGCTGAAGAGTAACTTATGTAGTTTGGAAGAACTCTGTTGGTGAGGCAACGGGCAGCAGTGATGAGTGCTGCTTAAGTGCTGCAGTATCAGATAACCACATCTGGATTAGGCAAATAACTAGCCTTGGAGGGCCCCCTACCACTATGTTGTAGCGACAGTGCTTTTCTTTCTTCATTAATTGTCACTTCTTGCCTTGCAGGATACAACCTGTACTTACCCAGCCTATTTCTTATTTGGGATTATCCTGCACTACAGTATAAAAGACCACATAGTATTCTGTGTAGGGAGAACTTCTTTGCAATACAGAACTTACACCTGTTCTGTTCTGATGTGAAGATCCTATCTTGCTTGTGACCCCACCGTAACATCAGGCTGTGGTCACATATTTTGAACGTTACAAAGCTCTAAAAGAAAACGACTAGACTTGCCGCACACTGAACCCCCTTGGACTGATCAACTGAGGACAACCATTGCAGTGAGTCGCTAAACCCTTTCACTTAACTCACCCTATGTCACAGAGATATCTACTTTGAAACACTTAAGTGGGAAAAACTCTGGTGTGTCGTCTCAGTCCAACCACCATACAGAGTATGGGACCACTACCTCACCCAGAAGCACCCACTGACAATGGAAGGATTAACAGCGGTACCCACAACATGGGCACTGCCCATACCACGAGGAATTCTACTGTTGTGAAGTCTGCAGATACAAGTGTGGAGGCCGCTGAGCTTAAAGCCAGCGAGAAAACTGACCCCTGGGTGGGTGAGGAATCAGACTCAGAGCTCACGAACCCTGAGTCAGACAATGATGATTGTTATGATAACACAGGCCCAATGCCACATGTTGTAGATAAAAATAATAATGATTCTAATACCTGAGACAAGCACACTACTAATGAGGGGAGGAGCACCAACCTGAGTAATCCAGAAGATTTTGAGACTGAAGCTGAAGAGGAACCAATTGCTCAGAACTGAGAACTTGCCCAAGACAAGGGCAAGGCAATTGATTCTCAAAATTGGAGGGACATTGAACTCGACAATGCCAGAAGCAACCCCCAAATACAACAAGAGATCCTTGAAGAATATCAACAGATGCATGATAAGAAAAAAGGGGTGCCTGAAAGGGGCATACCTGACAGGGCCAAGGTTACTGACAAAGCACCAGAACCAGGCTTGCAGGAATCAGATTCCAGCAGCTATAAGAGGGCCATAAGTAGTCATACCAGGTCAGGACACAATGATAAACGATCAACACAACTTGATCAACAATGATTGTGGGTTCTGCATGTGATCCATGTGACATGTCCAGGGGGAGTGAGCTGGGGCAGCTTGAAAAGATGGCTGGTCTACAAATAGTGACAAGTAAATGCAAATAATTAATGGTATGATGTCATTCTATTAATATGCTCCAAATTATCTTACTAAAGTACTCTATTTTTCTCCAATTACTTCTTAAATGTCTCAGTAAGATATGAATATATATACTTATGTATATCTCAGTGTTCAAGTATCTTTTGATCTTGCACTTAGTCCATAAATTACTAATGATTGTTCATTGAATTACTTCATGCTGCATCAGGTTATGGGCTCCATTGTGAATTATAACATTTGAGGGACTGTACAGTTTGCAAAGTTTAATGAGACTCATTACAATGTCTGAGTTGGCAATATGAAGGCTGCTCTGCAAGTAAAGTCTTTGCAGAGAGTCATGTATGGCTGCAAAATCTTTCTGCCTAAACTTCCAATTTAGTATTCCAATTTAATGATGACAACTTGCCTTGTTGAAGGGCAACTTTTCTTGCACTGTTTAGAAGGAAGGTTAAGAATTAATTGTCAGGTTCTGCTGACTACAGGGTCTTAGATCACTGGATGAATCCTTACTAGGCAACACAATGTGCTACACATACAGCAAGAATCTAAGATGAGCTCTGGGCATGAGAAACCAAGATGTGGGGCTGAAAAAGCAAGAAGAGCAAATGCAAGGAGTGCTGGGGCACTCTGAGATGTTGCATGCACAAAGAATTAGTGCTAAGGTGTGAGAAGAGGCAAAGGGGCTCGTGTTGAGACTGTGAGTAAGGTGGGTGAGTCCCTAGGAGTGAGAGTTGAAGTTTGTAAAAGCATCGATGTGAGCAAATGGAAATTAGCAAGTTCAAGATTTGTGATTAAAGGGCATGGAGTGCAGTTAAGTTGAGATGGATGCTAAGAATGAAACTGAGAAGAGGAATAGAAAGTTGAAAGTCAAAGTTGGAGTCAATTTGAAAGAAGAGAAGCTGAGAGAAACTTGAAGAAGAGAGAAATTAGAGGGAAGGAGCTGTCACGACCCGCTACCGACCCCCAGGACTCAGCCCCGGCCCCGGGACTCCAGCACTCCCAGAACCACCCCCACAACCGCCCCGGGCCCGGACCGCTACCCGGCCAAAACCCCTGGCCATCACCGGCCATCACCGCCCGTCAACGCCACAGCCACTGCCACTCGCGGCACCCCTGGCCATCACTGCCGTGACCGCCACATCAGTGCCGGGTCTCGGCTATCACGCCACATCAGCACCAGCACCACCCGTCACCCCCGGCCCACGCTGAGACCCCCTATCACACATCATGATCACGCATCACTGCTGCCAACCTCCGCATGCCACACCCCGCTCCCACTCCCTCCTCACAGCACCACCGCCGCATGTCTCTGCACTCCCAGTACGAGACCTCCACGCCGCGCGACATGTCTTAGCCTTGCCCCATCCCGCGCAGCCCCCAGGTCTCATCCCAAGCCCCAGCGCTGCGACCCGCTGCTGGAACCCAGGCCTGACCCCTGGGCCATACGTACTATGTAGTATATAAGGCGCAGAGTAGTAAGTAGGTACTCTAGTCTTGATATTAACGTAACCCCGTCTTGTCTATTGTGTTCCGTCTCTGTTCGTCTCTCGTGTGCCCCGGTTTCCTTACTTTACTTGCTTCTTTTCTCGTACTCGTTTCGTTTCGACTCTCTGTCTTGTCTCAACTCATCTCGTACTCTTAATCTATTCTTGTTGTCCTCTTTTCTCTCTTCTACTCTAAGTTCTCCCAACTTCTTGTTCCCGGCTCTCTTCTCTTTGACTTAATCGTTTCCCTTCCCCGCTATCTTATCTCAACTCTTTCCCCTTTTGGCTAATCAACTTCCCTGGCTCTGTTTCCATCCCCGGGACTCGCTAAGTCCCCACGTCTGCCTTTCTCTTGATCCCCGGGACTCGCTCGCTCACCGGCGCTCACTCGTCTCACTCACTTACACCCCCGGGACTCGCACCAACCCCCGGCACTCGTCTTTCCCCCTCCCCGGCACTCGTCTCACCCACCGGCGCCCCTGGCACACTTCCACGCACCCTCCCCTGCCCCGCTTCGGTCTCCTATGCCTTGCGCTACTCCTGGTGCTCCGTGTTTGTACACGGTGAATAGCCGTAAGGTGGATTTGCCCAGTAGACTGAGCCCCCGAGGTCAGCGGAACCTGACAGGAGCTGAGGTGAGATGGGCAAGACAAAGAGTTGAGAAAAAGAGTTGAATTAAAAGAAATGAGATATGAAATATGTATGAGACAAAATAAAATGAAACAAGTACAAGACAAGTCAAAAACAAAATGTAAGATTCTTGAAGGTAAGTATGAAACAAGACAAGACAAGAGACAAACTGGGACAAGATGTGAATAGAATATAGACAATATCAAGACTACTATACCAAGTTCTACTCTATAGTGTATGAGCGACCTTTGGGAGTTGTAGCTCAATCACACAACTAGCAGAGGGGAATCCAAAGTTATATTAGGAATGATGACCAATGATAGAATGGTAAATAATCACCTAGCAGAGGGAATCCAAAGAGAACAAGTCTAAGGCATACCTGAATTTGTTATCACTAAGTCAAGCATTGGCAATATCTGAATGGTCACATGCTGCATGCTGGGGTTGATAGCATGCACTGGGGTACAATTCCATGAACTTTGAGGCTCAGGCAATTGTGAAGCAAATGGTGGCTGCTGTATTTCATGGGTGAGGTCATTGCTGCTTCCTGAATCAATAGTGTAGTAGAGGTGTTGTCAGGGGACTTCTATTTGACTTCCATTTTTGGCACATCACAATGCCCCAACCCACCTTCTATGCCACTCTCCAGGACTCCCAGGGCTCGCTCCAGACCTCTGGGACTTGCTCTAGACCTCCGGAGATCTCCAAAGGTCATTTGATTTTTAGGAAAGCCCCAGAACTTCCTGCACTCCCTGTTCAAACATTATCCAAGGTTAAAGTTAGCTCTGGTCATCTGTACAATTGTTTCCATACCTCCACCGCCTGCTGATGCGCTGCACCAAGCAGTGGGGAATCCTTAGACTTGTTCTTTTCGGATTTCCCTCTGCTAGGTGATTAGTTACTATTGTATCATTGATTATCATGCCTAATATAACTTCAGATTTCCATCTGCTAGTTGTGTGATTGAGCCACAACTCCCGGAGGTTGCCCTTACAGGTGTGTAACAATCTGAGTTTTGAATGCAACTGTTCAAGTTGAAATGTCAAAAGATCATCCAACTCTCTCCCTCTCAATGGTCTACAGTTGGTTTCACCCTTGACCCTGCATGTTGAGAGTAGACTTTCACGGCAGTCTGTCTTTTTCATCTTATCTTATCTTTCCCCTTATAGATAATTCTCCCTCTCACTCGCCACGACTGTAGCTGTGGCTCACGATCGGTATTTCTTAATCTTTGCCTGCGAACCTTAATTATTTTTCTCTAGATAGCCTAATCATATACACAGCCACCCTCAGTCGTTCACACTACTTCGGAGTGACTGAGCGTGAGCTTGATATACTTACCTACCGTTACTTATGACTTATTCCCGCCTGTAGTATACTCACTGTATCTCTACAGGTAATACATCAGTCGTTCACACTACTTCGGAGTGACTGAGGAATACTCACTGTATCTTTACACTGCATCCGATTCCACTTCACAGACATCTTCATCCGCACAAGAAGGCGGAATCTCAATTGTGGAAAGTACTGTAGCCACCCACCAGCCTTTGCTGTCACTACTGTTTCATGGGCTCCCCTTCATGTGAGCGTTCATATCATTCAATTGCCATCTGCAGTCGTGACGGTCGAATTTGTATCTGGTGCGTTAAGCCAGGCGAAGATCTCGACGAAGACGACGAGAAAGAAAGGGCAAGTGGACCGGGTATGTTGCTACTGATTTTGATCAACATGAGTCAGCGAAACTTAATTGTTAAGAAATTCTGTGACTGGCAAATTGCGTGTCGAAAGGGCAGCCATCAGCAGAGTGGAATGGAATATCACCACAAGCTCGATGTCTATTCTTGCATTTTAACATCAAACTTAAGCTGTTGTGTCCAGCTGTGGAAGGAAACTTCGGAGAACGATTGTGACCAGCAGCAAGCGTTGGTACGGGGGAGGCAGAGGATTTGTATCGACAGGAGAACAAAGCTGTGTTCAGTTGTGCTCAGCCCTTTTCGATGACGCACATGTCCTTGTTCTCCCGTCGATTTAGCCCCATTCGGCATTGTGTGGCGTAACTTTGAATTAAGATATCAAGTTCCAATTCGTTAGAGACAGACCTTCGTATTGCCATTGCGTGGATGAGGAGTGAACGTCAGTGGGACCTCAGTACGATGTCGAGGAAGTTCTATGGGGCATTGTCCCACGGGTAAGAGCTTTTTTCTCCAAAAGCCCTGGACCCTCGGTAGCATTATGCAGTTGGTATCATCATGTCATGAATCATCTCGATTTCCAAAATGTCCGTCACCTACAGAATAAGTTCACCTCATGACCATAGTATTGATGCTTCTGATTGATACAAATAGGTTGGATACAGATATACCGAAGTGGGTGGTCGCCAAGGAGTCTTGTTCTTTGATATTTGGTACGTGAGCTGTTTTCTTAAAAGAAATTGAACGGTTACCTAGTCGTTATGAAGGGTGCTTATCTGGACTGTCGCATTTCACTGTGTGCACAACCAGGATGCTCACGCAGATATGTTTATCCAAGTGGTTTGAGTCAGTTGACGTTATCACCGTCTTTTCTTGGATGATACATGGAGTCAACACCACAAGCTCACAGCCCTCGCCTAAGTGTCGCATCCATAAGGACATAAACTTCGCATGTACTTAATTTACCTTGTGCACTTACGGGCCGCACTATGGCCGGGAAATCAATATGGAGCGACAGCGGAGCTCATTCACGCGAAATATTTGATCTTCGAACAGGTATTTTTGCGTGTGAAGGGTCTTGCTCATACATATATAAGTCTGCCATATCATTCCAGAATGTGATTCATTTCCGTGCTAACTCTTGATGGCGTCTCCAATCGTACGATTACCTGCTGATGGGCAAGTCTCTGACCTTGTCGTGCTCATCAGGAATGCAGCAAATATTATTGAGACTGAATACTTGGAATCTTCGCTACCGACTATCCCTTCTTTGGACAGCTTGGATGCACATCCTTTTGACTCAGCCATCTCATCTGTTCGGCTGAGAGATGCCGTTCAGCTACTTGAAGGTGCATGTACACAATTGTGCTCGACTCTCGCACGGCCAAGTCATACTTTACTCAATGTACGTATAAACCTCTTCTCTCAAATTGAAAGGTGTTTGTTCACAGATTTTCACAGAGGGCCATGCAGGTATGTATTGGAGGATTTCAGCGAAAATTCATACTTTATCGTCTCATAGTTCTATGAACCTGCTTGCTTGAGGATAGTCATCACGTTTAAGATTCCGGATATCCTTCAGGAGCAGCCATCAGGGATGCATGTCAAAGAAATAGGAGAAAGGGCAGGTATAAATCATGGAAAACTCAGCCGAATCATGCGTCTGCTAGCAACTAAGCATATCTTTAGAGAAGGTAATGAACAGTAAAATTGTCTTTCAACCCTTTTAACGAGAGAAATCAACTTATAATATTCTGTTCCACAGTCGCTACAGATTGCTTTGCCAACAACCGATTGAGCCTCAAGCTTCTGTCTTCGAATCCCCTGACAAATATTATGTCTTTTTTGTAAGCACCTTATTCCTCGACCCTTACCATATGATCTTTGATTCACTTTACAATGCAGCATTGGGGAACATAGCGACGCGATATCAAAGCTTGTCGAGATTTTGGCTGATCCAGACTGGGGAAATTCGGAAGCAATTGAGCGATCTGCGTGGAACAAGTTTATGGGCTATAAAGGCACCATCTTTGAGTATTGGGTATGTTTTCTGTCGCGTCTAATCTTAGATACTGACGGATGGCAACAGGAATCCCCAGAAGGAGCAAAAGATGGAAAAAGCTTTGGGATCGCAATGGGCGGCTGGAACGATGCTATTCAGGGTGCGGCAGTCCTTGTAGGTATGCTGTCAGAAATCCATCTCTGTGAGAATAGCTCTCAACAATGATAGACTTTCCCTGGAAAATGTACCCTCCTGGAACGATTGTAAACGATATTGGCGGAGGCGTTGGCGTCATCGCTATGGGACTAATCAAAGCCTACCCGAACCTTCAGATAAAACTTCAAGACTTACCTGATCGTATTCTTCAGGCAGAAACGGAAGTTTGGCCGAAACTTTTGCCTTCTGCAATTGCCGAAAAACGAATTGAGTTCAAGGCTATGGATTTCTTTATCGAATCGCCAATTCCAGACTGTGATGTATACTACGTGAGTATATTCACCACAGGTTTTGGCCTCTCTAATGCAACGACCTCAGCTAAAGAATATCATGTGAGGACTTGACTCTTGTTCAAATGCAGTAACCGAAATAATTCGATCAATATCAGACACGATTGGCCAGATGAAGCTTGTGTCCAGATCCTTCGCAACATACGCGCGGTCCTCAAGCCTGGTGCTCGTGTCCTTGTCCGTACGTGGCTCATCTGAGGAGTTCCAGAACATACTTACCTAAGTCATTGATGATCTACAATGCAGACGAATATGTTCTTCAACGTGTGAATCGCATGAAGCCCTCTGATTCTGCATTCACTGAGGCCCCAGTGCCGCTGCTTCCTAACTTCGGCGCAGGAAGAATCAGACAGTACAATCTGGATCTGGGTATGATGGTGTTCCAAAATGGCAAAGAGCGCACACTGGGAGATTTTATTGATATTGGAAACAAGGCCAATCTTCAGTTCGTCAAGCTTTGGGAGGTAGGTGAGATGGGTGTGGTGGAATTTGAACGCACATGAACTTGGAAACACAAATATTGATTGCGAATGAAGACATGTAAAAACTGTTTTCTAGACAGTCCTTTCTTGTGCAGTGTTATGTACAATTTGTGTGCAGTGTGTGCACTAAGAAGTCACAGTTGACCGTTGACCATTGAATTTTGATTTGTCACGTGGCTTTGGCATGTTCTAGACCGATGTCTCCTCCACGTAAGGCCTCCTGCTGGGCCTTTGTGTTTATTCCTTCAATGTGTAGATGGAGAAGGGCCTAGTAATAGGCCAACCTCTGCTGCGGGAGATGTAGACCGCAACTCCAGCTACCTCTGCTTATAGTCTGACAGTTTCTGGTTCCCTTTGATGCGAGCAAGAGTACTTAGTAATTCATGTTTCTAAACTACCAAGGCGTGCTCAACGCTCAAGGCCTGGGAACCCATTATTCAAGCCCAAGGAAACCTACAAATATGAAGATGGTAAACCTTTGGCACTAGAAGAACGAAGGTGGAGGAACGTACAAAGAATTCTCATCGCCAAGGGCCACTTCCATTGATAGCGGGGAAAACGAGCTATCCACCGACCGGCGAATTATAAATTCTGCAAATACCCATGAATCAAGTCGATTGCTTCCATCAAGAACCGTCTGCGATCTTTGCCAGTTCCTCAACTAGAAGGTTTACGACCCGCGGTGCCTAACGGGTCAGCCTTATTTAATAGCTGCAGTGGAAATCCGAGCTCTAGTTCACATGAGATAAAGTATCCTGATTCTCAAGGACATGAGGCACCGCGGACCTCCGCATGATATCTAAGAAGTGCCAGAGAGACATGACGGTGAGAGTTTTCCCAGTGGACCCTCCCAAGTCTTCGGCTCTTCGACCCCTGTTGAGGCACGACAGGACCCGGGAAGCTCCTGCTAACCCTTGTCCAGAATTTTCCCAAGGTGTGGCCTCAAATCCGCAATAATGGACAACATATACCCAAAGAGGAAAGTCTCATTAAATTTTTTCTTGCAGAGTTGTCACTTGCTGAGTGACAATATATGTTCTAAAGCTGTCAAACTCCCTAAATAAAGGCTGGAATGCTCTTGATTGGGCTTTCTCAGTGCGTTAGATGCGCAAAGTTCTTCTCCAAATTTGTAAAATTTTTACTCAACTAGGCCTCAAATTTCCAAAGTTTGGACCTAGATTTTGCAAAAATTTTCCCCTAAAATCCTGGCAGACAAGGGTTGGCAGAAGCTTCCCAGGTCCTGTTATGTGACATCAGCTTACTGATTACTTGTCATTGATCATTACCAGTATTACTTATCTAAATTTTTGATTGTGTCCTCAATTTCTGTTGCATCCATCAAATTTTGGTCAATCCTCTATCTAATATTAGCATTGGCTTTATTTGCATTGGACTTATCTATTTTGTGAGGAATTAAATAAAAATATACTTTTGGACATGTAGTTGAGTGGGATGTTCACATTGATTTGATTTAGTGAAGGAAGTACAACTGCACAAAGCAAAGTTGTATCATGCAAATACACTGAGTAGGTAAAAGATGTTGCTGGGCTGAGTAGAATATTCATATTGGTTCAATTTAGTGCTCCTGCTGTGGCAGCTGCTTGCATAATCAACCTGATTAGATATTGCTCCCATAATTGTATTATTTGATGATATTCTACACCTGTATCCTCTCTATTACTGTCATTTACTATTTACTATTCTGATATCTACCTATGCCAATCAAAGCTATGGTCACATCGGTAATGATATGCCATGGTAAATGAAAGTAATCAAAATGGGCAAGTGGGGTAGCATCAAAACCCCTTGGGGAAAGCTTGCCACCACTGCAATAGATGTATAGCTTTAATCGAAATGGGCAAGTCCCATTTTTGACTGGCTGGCCTTCAAATTTTAAATCAGTTCTGAAACACCAGCACAGACATCATTTTTGGCTACTGTTTCAGTCTTTCACACATGTTTACAACTTTACCTGTAGGTTTTGTGATTGTGTTCAGTCAATATAACTTTGTTTTTATGTACTTTTGTGCCATTTTGTCATATTATTGCAGATGCAATATGCATGGGTACGACAAGCTGAAATGAGTTCCAGGCATGAAAAACTGAAAAGTGGGGCTGGAACAGCAACAAAAACAAGCATGAAGGTGCCAAACACTCTGGGATGTGGTGCATGCAAAGAGCAAGTGCTAGGGCTTAGTGAGAGATGACTGATGCTGGGACTCTGAGGTGGGCAAGCAAGTCCTAGGGATGGAAGCTGGAGGTTTAGTGAGGCACCAGAGTGAGCAAATGGAAATGAGCAAGTCTGAAAATCATAAGCAAAGAGTGCAGGTGTCAGGTTCTGCTGACCACGGAGGCTCAGTCTACTGGGCGAACCACCTTACAGCTAAGCACCGTGTACACAAACACAGGGCACTGGGAGGAGCGCGAGGTGTAGGAGACCGAAGCGGGGTGGGGGGTGGTGTGTGGGGGAGCGCCGGTAGCGCTGGTGGGTGAGACGAGTGCTGGAAAGGGTGAAGGACGAGTGCCGGGGGTTGGCGCAAGTCCCAGGGGTGCAAGAGGGTGAGACGAGCGAGCGCTGGTAAGCAAGCGAGTCCCGGGGATCAAGAGATAGTCAGACGTGGGGACTTAGCGAGTCTCGGGGATAGAAACAGAACTGGGGAAGTTGGATGACCAAAAGGGGAAAGAGTCGAGATAAGATAATGGAAGACGGAAACAATTAAGTTGAGAGAGGAGCCGGGAACGGAGAGTCGAGAGAACTTAGAGTAGAGAAGAGAAAGGAGAACAACGAGATTAGATTAGGAGTACAAGATGAGTGGAGACGAGACAGGGAGACGAAACGAGACGAGTACAACAAGAAAAAGAAGCAAGTAAAAGTATTGAGACCGGGACGCGCGAGAAATGAAACAGAGACAAAAACACAACAGACAAGATGGGTTACGGTAATATCAAGACTAGAGTACCTACTTACTACTCTGCACCTTATATACTACGTAGTACATATGGCCCGGGGATCAGGCCCGGATTCCAGCAGCGGGTCGCGGCTCCGGGGCTTGGGATGAGACCTGGGGGCCACATGGAACGAGGTTAAGACATGTCGCGCAGCGCAGAGGTCTTGTACTGGAAGCACAGAGACACATGGTGGTGGTGTGGTGAGGAGGGAGCGGGAGTGGGGTGTGGCATGCGGAGGTCGGCGGCAGTGATGCGCGATCACGATGCATGATGGGGGTCTCAGTGCAGGCTGGGGGCGACGGGTGGTGCCGGCGCTGATGTGGTGTGATAGCCGAGACCCAGCGCTGATGTGGCGGTCACAGCGGTGATGGCCAGGGAATGCCGCAAGTGGTGGTGGCTGTGGTGGTGATGGTGGCGATGGGCGGTAATGGGCGGGGATGCCGCAGGTGGTGGTGGCTGGTGGCGTTGATGAGCAGTGATGGGTGGTGATGGCTGGGGGAGTTGGCCGGGTAGCGGTCCGGACCCAGGGCAGTCGTGGGGGTGGTTTTTGGAGGGTTGGAGTCCCAGGGCCAGGGCTGAGTCCTGGAGGTCGGTAGTGGGTCGTGACAGCAGGGTGTGGTGGAGTTAAGACAAAGGTAGAGAATGAAATTGAGAAAGGGAACAAAGAGTTGAAGTCAGAGATGAATTGAGAGCAGAGAAGAGAAGCTGAGAGGAATGTGAAGAAGAAACTTAGAGAGAAAGAGTTGAGACAAGAAAGGCAAGACAAGAAGTTGAAAAAAGAGTAAAATTGGGAGAGATGAGATGAAAGGAAAGGAAATGAATGTGACACAAGTGAGAGAACAAAACATGAGATGAAACAAGTACAAAAGAACAAAACTAAAAACAGAACTGGGGCAAATGTGAGAAATCTCAAGACTACCATACCAAGCGCTACTCTACAACTTATATATAATGGTAAGTAAGCTCTGGAGCTGCAGGTCTCAGAGAAGGGTAATGCATGAAATGCAGATTGTGATGCATGATAGAGAGCCAGAGATGAGCAGGAGAAGTGTTGGCAGAGTCTAAAGGAAGCACCAAAGATTGCTAAAGAGGGCAGTAACAAGCAGCAATGACTGAGAGGATTCTCAGAGGTGGTGGTAATGGCCAAAGATGTAGCAGACTGGCTAGTAATATGCCACAGAGCTGGAACAAGGAGTGTTAAATGGTGAAGTCCTGGAGCCAGGGTTTGGGATCAGAGGTGGGCCGGCAGATTGTGATATCACTACCTTTCAGCATTGGAACCCTTGAGACTATGAAGGTGACCCCCCAGGGTTGCAGCACAATCATTCAACTGGCAGAGAAGATCACGTAAGAGATAGTTACAATGGTACAGCAGTAACTAACCACCTGACAGAGCAGAATCCAAAACAAATTTAAAAATCCCTGTTGCCCAGTGCAGCACATTAGCAAGCAGCAGAAGCATGAGAATAAATGTACAGGAGGACCAGAGCTAACTCATGCATATACCATCAAATCACCCCATCTCTAACAATATTTTGTGCACTCAAATAATTTCTCAGCACCTCCCACACATACACACACACACTCTTTCTCTAAAGTTGTAATACATCCATACACACTCCCAAAGATTGGCCAACTCATTCTCTGAAGGATTTCTGTCATGGCTCACACACAGACCCTATTGTCAGGTTCTGCTGACCATGGGGGTGCAGTCCACTGAGTGAATACCTTACGTGGTGATCATCGTGTACACAGATGCAGAGCACCAGGAGGGCGCAAGGCGTAGGAGACCAAAGCGGGGCAGGGGCGGTGTGTGGGGGAGTGCCGGTAGCGCCGGCGAGGTGAGTGAGTGCCAGGGAGGGTGGAGGATGAGTGCCGGGGGTTGGCGCGAGTCCTGAGAGTACAAGAGGGCAGGATGAGCGAGCAAGTCCCAGGGATCAAAGGGTTAACGGGCACGGAGACTTAGCGAGTCCCGGGAATGGAAACAGAGTTGGGAAACTAAGCAGCCAAAAGGGGAAAGAGTCAAGATAAGATAAGGAGAGATGGAACAGATTAAGTTGGGAAGGGGAGCTGGGAACAGAAGAACCAAGAGAACTTAGAGTAGAAAAAGAGAGGAGAGCAAATAGAATAGATTAGAGGACGAGGCGAGTAGAGATGAGGTAGAGAGACGATACGAGATGAGTACAATCAGAAAAAGAAGCAAGGGGAAATGATGAGACCAGGACGTGTGAGGAGACGAGACAGAGACAAGAACACAGCAAAACAATACAAGGCTACGGTAATATCAAGACTAGAGTACTACTTACTACTCTATGACTTATATACTACGCAGTACATAGGGCCCAGGGCTCAGGCCTGGGTTCCAGTGGTGGGTTGCGGTGCCAGGGCTTGGGGTGAGACCCAGGGGCCATGCGGGGCGGGGCGAGGTTGAGACATGTCATGCAGCACAGAGGTCTTGCACTGGAAACGCAGAGACATGTGGTGGTGGAGCAGTGAGGAGGGAGCGGGAGCAGGGCGTGGCGTGCGGAGGTTGAGCAGCAGTGATGCGTGATTGTGATGTGTAATGGGGGTCTTGGCGTGGGCCAGGGGTGATGGGTGGTGCTGGCGCTGATGTGGCGGCTATGGGCGGTGTGATAGCCGAGACTGGCGCTGATGTGGTGGTCATGGCGGTGATGGCCAGGGGATGCTGCAAGTGGCGGTGGCGGTGGTGGTGACGGGTGGTGATGGGCGGTGATGGCCGGGATGCCGCAAGTGGCGGTGGCTGGTGGCGTTGACAGGCGGTGATGGCCGGTGATGGCCGGGGGCTGCCGAGGAAGTTGGCCAGGTAGCGGTCTGGGCCTGGGGCGGTTGTGGGGGTGGTTTTGGGAGGGTTGGAGTCCTGGGGCCAGGGCTGAGTCCCATAGTAATATAGAGTTCTAGAACCAGGGCTTGGTACCAAAGGTAGGCAGTAGGTTATGACAGCCTAAGACATCAAGTTGAAAGTAGGTATAGAGCCAGTAGACTCAGAAGGCAAGGCAATAGTGACTTGAGAGTGTTTGATAGGTGTCATGACCCACTACCGACCCCGAGCTCCACTGTGCATTGTGCGGAACATGGACCCCTGATAATAAGGAGCTGAACTGGCCTAACAAATCAGCAGAAGTGTCAACCTTGCTAGGCTTTCTATTGCTGGGCTATCTTGCATGTAATGTTCCGGTACCACCATGTGCTTGCACAAATATAATGCAAACACATCACTGCTCCACCTCCTGAAACTCTTGACCATGTCTATAGGTACTCCATGTAGCAAGTATTCTAAGACAAACTCGATGTGAGTTCCATGGAACTTGAGGCTGTCTAGTCTGAGCTGGGCCACTATTATGTTAAGCCTCTTGGCAAAAGCCAAGCATGTGAGTGGCTGCTTGCCTTTGCTATATGTATACTTAAACAGGTGACCATTTTGTCATGGTTTGTTTACCCTCATATAGTTCTCAAGCACTGTCACTGAGTTGCATGTTTCATCCTGTTTCATGAAGTACAGGTCTTTCCCTTTCATGGCCACTTTTTCCTTGGCACAAAAACCACTGTGACCTCATTTCCTTCACAATCTGCACCTATTTTAATGTTCAAGGATTCGACATACAGCACAGGATCAAAAGCCCTCACATTCTTTACTGTGAGTTCTCTTAGTCATGCCATTGACTAAAATGCTGTTTTTAGACATGTGTTCACCACTGTATCCAATGGATCATCCATATTCAGGGCCTCCATCAGCCTTTCAATCAGTGCCATGGTGAAAGGTTCATGTTGAGACCACCTCAGTGTTGGAGGTGCTAACACTACCACACTATCTAATGCTGCCTGTACTTCTGCTGCTGTGACATTCCAGGCTTGCCCATGCAGTGTGTGCCATGCCTGTATGTACAAGTTATTGGCTAGTGTTGATCCTGGGTATGATCCTGCACAAGCTGCTATAAAAGACAGCACTGGTAATTGTAGGGCTGGGCAGCATTTGACTTCAGGTATGTTTTGGTAGTCACAATAAGCATAAAAAACTAAGAGCCCTGAGCCACAGGATGCCCACATTCCACTAGCTCATGCCACTGACTTCACAGCAATTACTCTCTCTAGGTTTTTCTCAGTCAGATCTGTTGCTCTTCAACCTGATTCCATTGCCAGGTACCAAAGCAGCAGCCTGTCCCTTGCTACAGTGATAAGCCCCAGGTTGTGTCAAAAGAAGTACTGATAAATTTTCTGGCACAGGCTTGTGGACTAGTGGTTAGTGCACCCTATGGTCTACCTGGTGCCTGCTTCAAGGGCTAGGGTTTGAATCCCAGAACAAGCATTTATTGTATCTTGCTATTATTTCATTGACCACTGAGGATTTCCTGGTATTACCACTGCACCCTGGCAACCACCATCATTTGATGACATTCACAGATTGGTGATTCTATACCTACTTTTTAACATATTGACACAACAGACAGCTTGATTGATGCCGCTAGGCATCACCAAGGTCTGTTTGATGTTTTCCTATATAAAAGATTGTTGGAGAAGTTCACCACTTTGGCAACCCTGGGTTGCCAACAGCAACTTTGCTTACTACTTACTATATATACTGTACTTAGACACTGCAAATAACAAGTTACCTTAACACACCATCTTTTATGCCCAGGCTTCAGAGCTCAATTTAGCCTATCTTAAGTCTACTCTATGCCAAGGCACTGTTTTAGCGCTTTGTTTTGCCACTGGGAGTACACCAGTGCTCTAGCCTTATTTTGTGCCTTGCAAGTATGGCAGGCCTCTAGCACTTGGCATCTATGCTAAGCACCCACCTCACACTTCCTTACTGCTGCCCCTGCTAACTCGTCTTCTGGGACCCTGCCTGGTTCTTCCTCACTTAGCAAGCCTGACACTAATCCACTGTGCCTAGTGACTACTTACTCAGACATCACTTGGTATAATCTTGGGCATCACCACTGGCTTCCAGGGTTCTTGGGTGTTGTCCTTAGGTCCATAATCTTTTCACAAACCAGGTAGTGAGGCAGTCACAGATGAGTCATGAATCAAGGATATGGTTGACCTTGTAGTGGTATTTGTCTTCAACTTTGACAGGCAGCAATCAGCTGGGTTGTTATGTTTTCCAGAGAAGGGATCCAGAGCATGCTTTTTGACAAGGCATATGTAGAAGACCAGATGGAGACCCTTGAATCCCAGAGGTAGGTCAAGCTTGTAGGCATGGGTTTAGATCTTCAGGAGGATCTTAAAGGGACCAAGTTGTTTGTGATCAAGCTTGATCAAAGGTTGCTGAGTCTTCAGGTTGCATAAGTCAAGCCATACAATAGTTTCAGAGGTTCAGTTAGGGGTGACTTTAAGGTGAGCATTGGCATGCTCAGTGTATGCTTTGTCAACAATGTCAATTTGTCCCAGAGGAGCTGGTAGAGAGACTGGAGGTCCTGGGCAACTTTGTGGGCTACATAGGAGGGGATGTCTCCAAGAGAAAGGGTGAGTCAGGGGTTATAACCTTTATTAGCATAAAAAGAGGACACACCAGTAGCAGAATGAGGAGTGTTGTTGTGGGTGAAATCTGCTAGGTGCAGTTTAGCATGCCAGTTGTTAAATGTGATCCATTGAGATGGAGGATCAAAGGCAGCAACTGACAGAAAGGGGTTTGAGGAGACTATAGAGGCAGTGGCAGGAAATCTTGGCTTGAAGAGCTTGAAGACATGAGTTGCAAGCCCAGACATACCAGGTGATGTTCTTCTTCATATCTGGCCTAAGGTAAGTCTAAGAGATGAGCTGAAGAGTCTTACAAATCCTGAGATGTTTGTGGAGCTTGTGGTCATAGTGCTGGTGGAGGATATTCAAGCAAATTGTTTTGTGGTCTGGAGCATAGATTTGTCCATCCTAGAGAAGTAGTTGGTCATCAGAGGAGGGTGTGAGAGTGAGGGTGTCAAGCTTGGCCCCAAATCAGCTGAGGTGGTAGTGGATGGTGAAGTCCTACTTAGAGAAGACTTCTGACTAGCAGGCTTAGCGGCAGCTGTGCTGCTTGGTGGTGGTGAAGTACTGGATGTTGTGGTCAGAGTAGACTTGAATTTAGTGGGGTGCACCTTTGAAATAAGCCCACCATTGTTTGAAGGCTTCAACAATGGCAAGGAGCTCCTTGTTGTAGATGTCATAGTTGAGCTCTGCAGGGATCATTGAGCAGGTGTAGAAGGTGACAAGCTAGTGTCAGGTTTTGCTGACCATGGGCTCAGTCCACTGGGCAAATCCTTACATGGCATGCACAATGCCTACAAACACAACAGTACTGTCAAGAGCACAGGGTGTATGAGACCAGGGCAGGGCTGGAGATGTGAGCAGTGGTCAAGTAAGGGATCACTAGTCATGCTGGGGTAAGAGTGTGAATGCTGAGGATGAAGAAGGGGGTTTGGAAGACAAGTGCTAGAGTGAGGGTGAGTCCTGGGGGTGCAAGGGTAGAGTGGAAGACAAGTGATGTATGAGCAAGTCCCAGGGCTAGTAACAGATATCCAGGGCAAGCAAGAGGACTTCACAAGTCCCAGGATCAGAGATAGGGGCATGGAGATCTAATTGAGCCAAAAGGAGAAAGAGTCAAGATGAGAGATGGAAAGGGAAATGGAATGAGTCAAGACTAAGGCAAGAGAAGAGAGAGGAGGCAGAGAGACTTAAAAACTTGAGGCAGAGAGAGAGAGAAAGCAGAGTTAGATTGAGGGATACAAGACGAGTAGAGACAAGAGAAGTGAGACAATACAAGATGAGTACAAAATGAAAATGAGATAAGTCAAAAAATGGAAACTGAGACATGCAAGACTAGGAAACAGAAACAAAACATGAAACTAGAGACAGAGAGATCCAGCAATATCATGACTAGAGTACTCAATGCTACTCTACAACTTATATACTGGACAGTATATAAGTCTCAGGGCACAGGTCTGGGCCCTGGTGATGAGTTGAAGCGCCAGGGCTTGAGATGAAGCCTAGGAATTATGCAAGGTGGCAGTGGTGGTCAAAGCATGTTGTGCAGCACAAAGGAAGCTCCTCAAAGAAAGGCCTTGCTTTGGGAGCATGGAGGCATGGAATGACAGTGAGGCAAGGAGGCAAGCAGGAGTGGGGCATGGTGTGCAGAGGTTGGACTGGTGGTGATGCATGGTCGTGATGTGTGATGGGCATCTTGGTGGTAGCTAGGAGAGGCTTTGACATGAGCTGAGAGAAGCACCAGGGGTTGCCAGTGTGCTGAGGTGGTGGCTGCAGCTGGGAGAAGCACTGAAGATAGTTGGGGCCAGCGCTGATGTGGCAGCTGTGGGCAGTGATGGCCAAGGGGTGCCAGGGGTGGTGGTGGCTGGTGACAGTAATGGGCAGTGATGGCCAGAGGCTGCTCAATGTCACGACCTGCTACCGACCCCCGGGACTCAGCCCTGGCCCCGGTACTCCAACCCTCCCAAAACCACCCCCACGACCGCCCCAGACCTGGACTGCTACCTGGCCCACTCCCCCGGCCACCACTGCCCATCACCGCCTATCACCACCACAGCCACCGCCACCTGCGGCATCCTCTGGCCATCACTGCCATAACCGCCACATCAGCACCAGGTCTCGGCTATCACACCGCCCATAGCTGCCACATCAGCGCCAGCACCACCCGTCATCCCCAGCCCGCGCCGAGACCCCCATCATGCATCACGATCACGCATCACCGCTGACTTGACCCTTGCATGCTATGCCCCGCTTCCGCTCCCCCTCACCACCCCACTGCCGCGTGTCTCCACGTTTCCAGTGCAAGACCTCCGCACCGTGCAACATGTCTCAACCTTGCCCTGCTCCGTGCGGCCCCCGGGTCTCACCCCAAGCCCTGGCGCCATGACCTGCCGCTGGAACCCGGGCCTGAGCCCCGGGCCCTACGTACTGCGTAGTATATAAGTGGTAGAAGGTACACTAGTCTTGATATTACCATAGCCTTGTATTGTTTTGCCTCCTTCTCATCTCTGTTTTGTTTTCTCGTGTGCCCCGGTCTCGTTATTTCCACTTGCTTCTTTTCTCATCGTACTTGTCTTGTTGCGTCTCACTATCTCGTCTCTACTTGCCTTGTACTCTCAATCTATTCTAATTGCTCTCCTTTCCCTCTCTATTCTAAGTTCTCTTGGTTCTTCCATCCCCGGCTCCTCTCTTCAACTTAATCATTTCCATCTCCCAATATCTTATCTTGACTCTTTCCCCTTTCGGCTGTTTGACTTCCCTGGTTTTGTTTCCCTCCCTGGGACTCGCTAAGTCTCCACGCCTATTATCTCTTGATCCCTGGGACTTGCTCGCTCACCGGCGCTCGCTCGTCCCCTCCTCTTGCATCCCCGGGACTCGCGCCAACCCCCGGCACTCATCCTCCACCCCCCCCCCTGGCACTCGCCCCCCTCACCGGTGCTTCTGGCACTCCCCCACATACCGCCCCCACCCTGCTTCGGTCTCCTACGCCTCGCGCCCCTCCCAGTGCTCTGCGTCTGTGTACATAGTGATCATCACATAAGGTGTTTGCCCAGTGGACTGAGCCCCCATGGTCAGCGGAACCTGACACTCAAGTAATTGGTTGGGATGCGGTCTAGGCCTGAGACATTGTGGAGGCTGGTTTTGGGAGGTTGGAGTTCCAGGGCTGGGGCTGAGTGCTAGAGGTCAGTAGCAGGTTGTGACAGCTGGAGCTTGTTACCATTGGAGTCCATCTGCAAAAGTATACCAGCAATGGCATAGTCAGAGGCATTGCATTTGGGTACAATGGGTAGGGTGGGGTCAAAATAGTAGAGGATGGAGGTAGAGATGAAAGCTTCTAGTAGGGTGAAGACACTTTGGCACTTGCTGTCTCAGTTCCACAGGGTGTCCTTTTGCATGAGCTGGTTGAGGGGTTTGGTGATCCTGGAGTAATTATCAACAAACTGGCAATAGAAGTTAGCAAAACCAAGGAATGACTGCACCTCTTTGACATTCCAGAGCAGAGGCCAGTTGAGGATGGCCTCCACCTTGATGGGGTCCATGTGAACACCATCCAAATCCAAGGTGACAGTGATGCCAAGGTACACAACTTTAGTAGTGTGGAAGGAGCACTTCTCCAGTTTAGCATGAAGGTGGTATTCCTGGAGTTGTTTAAGAACCCAGCAAACATGGTCATGGTGTTCTTCCAGTGAGTTCAAGTAGATCAAGATGTTGTTCATGTCATGGAAGATGTTGTTTATGAAGTACTGAAAGGTGGCAGAGGAGTTGGTTATGCCAAAGGGCATCACAAAGTACTTAAAGAGGCTGTAGTGGGTGTGGAAGGTGGTTTTCCATTCATGCTCCAGGGCTATGTGGACATTGTTTTAGCTGGAATGGAGGTCAATTTTGGTGTAGACCTTGGTGCTGAGGTGGTCAACAAAGTGACCAATGAGGAGAAGGAGATACCATTTTTTTTTGGTGACATTATTGAAGTGCTGATAGTCAATGCAAAGGCATAGAGAAACATCCTTCTTTTTGGTGAATAGGACTGGAGCCTCAGCAGTGGAGATCAAAGGCCAGATGAAGCCTTTACAAAGCATGTTGTTGAGATAATCTTTGAGGGCACAGAGTTTGACTATTGACATGTTGTAGATCTTGCCAAATGAGGGTGCAGTATTGTCTTTGAAATCAATTTTGTAGTCATATGACGGTGTGGGGGGAGCTCCTTGGTGCTTCCTTTAAAAAACATGTCAGCAAATTCAGAATACCCTGGAAGAACTACTTTGCATAGTATCTGCTCCTCTGTTTTGGGTTCTGGGATGGTGGTGTTGGTGCCCAGGTGTTCTTCTGGGAGTGCCATGGAGGATGTGAGTGAAGGGAGTGGGGCCAATGATTTTGATGTTAAGGATGTTCAAGCTGAGGAGGCTGGCAGTTTGGTTTGTGTCATTGGTGTATGGAGTTGTCTGGAGGTGTCAGGCAAGATAGTGGGGTGTAAGGGCGACCTCTGGGAGTTGCAACTCAATCACACAAGTAGCAGAGGAAAATCTGAAGTTATATTAGGCATGATAATCAATGATATAATAGTAACTAATTACCTAGCAGAGGAAAATCTGAAGAGAACAAGTCTAAGCATTCTCTATTGCTTGGTGCGGTGCATCAGCAGGTGGTGGAGGCATGGGAACAACTGTACAGGTGACTGGAGCTAACATTAACCTTGAATAATGCTCAAACAGGGAGTGCAAGAAGTTTTGGGGCCTCTTTTAAAAAGGAAACAACCTCTGGAAATCTCTGGAGGTCTAGAGCAAGCCCTGGAGGTCTTAGGGAGTGGCATAGGAGGTGAGTTGGGGTGTAGTGAAGTGCTGAAAACAGAAGTCAAATAGAAGTTCCCTGATAGGGGGCCTTCATACTTGTTTTGAAAAATGTCAGAGGGAAAGGCTGAGAGTGCACCCAGGGCTGGCTGGGATGAGGAGGGTACCTCTGAGTTATCTGGGGGTGTTGTTAGAGTGTGTCAGGTTCCGCTGACTATGGAGGCTCAGTCCACTGGGCGAGTACCTTATGTGGTAATCACTGTGTCCACAGATGCAGAGTACTGGTAGAGGCACAAGGCGTAGGAGACTGAAGCAGGGCAGGAGAGGTGAATAGGGGATTGCCAGTAATGCTGGAATAGGGGGCGAGTGCCGGAGATGGTGGAGGATGAGTCCTGGGGGTAGGTGTGAGTCTTGGGGAGACAGGAGAGCAGAATGAGCAAGCGCCGATGCATGAGCGAGTCCTGGGATTCAATGAAGTGACGAGCACAGGGACTTAGCGAGTCCCAGGGATGGAAGCGGGAGAGTGGAGATTAAGCAAGCCAAAAGAGGAAAGAGTTGAGATAAGATAAGGGGAAGGGAAACAGAACAAGTTGAGACTGGGGGCCGGAGACAGAAAAGACAAGAGAACTTAGGATTGGCAGAGAGATGAAGAGTAAAGCAGAGTGGAATTAGAGTAGGAAACAAATAGAGGCAACGAATGGAGCAGATATAAGACAAGTACAATAAGAAATGAAGCAGAGTGAAAATATAGAGACCAGAATGCACGAGAATACAAGATGGAGACGAAACACAATGAAACGGTTTGAGAGCTATGGTAATATCAAGACTAGAGTACTACTTACTACTCTACAACTTATATACTGTGCAGTAGGTAGGCCCTGGGGCTCAGGCCTGGGTTCCAGTGGCAGGTCATAGCACCAGGGCTTGGGGCGAGACCCAGGGATTGTGCAGAACGGCAGTGGGAGTTGAGACATGTCACGTGGCGTGGAGGTCTTGCACTGGGAACACAGAGACATGCAGTGGCTAGGCGGTGAGGAGGGAAGCAGGAGCAAGGTGTGGTGTGCAGAGGTTGAATTGGTGGTGATGCATGATCATGATGCATGATGGAGGTCTTGGCACAGGCCAGGGGAGTGTTGGGCATTGCCAGTGCTGGTGCTGATGTGGTGGTTATGGGCAGTGTAATAGCCGGGGCTGGTGCTAATGTGGCGGTCACGGCGGTGATGGCCAAGGAAATGCTGGGGGTGGTGGTGGCTGGTGGCAGTGATGGGGCAGTGATGGCCAGGAGTTGCCAAGGTGGTGGCCTGGTAGTGGTCCAGGCCTGGGGTGGTCGTGGGGGTTGTTTTGAGGGGGTTGGAGTCCCGGGAGTTGGTAGTGAATCATGACAGAGTGCTGGTGGCTCTAGCCTTGCTGGGGTCATCAGTGGTTTGGAGGTGGAGGTGGATGCTGGTGAAACAAGCACTAGTGCTGGAAAACTCCATGGTAAGGTTCCTCCAGTTGATGTCAGGGTTGACATTGCATAGCCAGGATTAATCTAACATAATGGGAGTGTTTTCCAGGAGTTGTGTGACCAGAAGATTGACCAGGAACTGGAAACCGTTGTCAAGGACAATAGAACTGGAGTGTGATTTAGTGATAGGCCCAGCTGTGGTGGGCTTACTGTCAAATAGTTGTAATTCCAGCGGTCTATTGAGAAGGTCATGGGGGAGGTCAAGCTTGTCACTAACAAATATGCCAGTGGCCTTGCTGTTAATGAGAGTACTTTTGGAGAGTCACTGAGTTGGGTGTCAATGTGTAGGAGGGTGTGGGGGTGGTTGGCAGTGCTGACTGGGCTAATGACATCAAAGGAGATGGGCTCTGGGCTATCAGGAGTTCACTGGTCAAAGTGGAGGGTGAGGTGTTGCCAATCAACATGAGGGTTAGTAGTGCAAAGCTAGGGGAGGCCCAGGATGAGGGGGGTGGAGGTGTGTAGACAGATCACAAGCAATCAGAGGTCTTGCCACTGACCATTGGCAAAGGTGAGGGTGGTCTGCACATAATAAGTGATGTCACTGGTAGAGATGGAGCTGCTATCCAAGAGTGTGAGGTAGATGGAAATGGGCAGTTTCCAGAGCATTGCCACTAATGCCACTAGAGATTCATTGATGAAGTTGTCAGTGGTGCTGCTGTTGACCAGAATTCATGGCAAAGAGCAAACCAGAGGGTGGTGTAGTTCCAGCTGATCTCATGAGCCTCCTTCTCAGAGCAGACAATGAAGGTGGTGAACCATTTGTCCTGGCACATTCAAAGATTGAAGAGATTCTCTTTGGCTCTTGCTATAGTGTCAAATACACCAAACTTACTTGAGAACTCCTGTGCAAATGCCTGCCAGTTTGATAGTACTAGGCTGTTGGGTCAAACTGAAGCAACACCATATAGTGGTCAAAAGTGATGCCCTGGGGATATGAGGTGGCAAATGCAACATGTGAGCTCTCAAATTGGAAAGTGAGTGGCTTAGCTTGAACATAGAAAGACACTGCATCAGAAAAACTCTCCATTTGTGTCAGGTTCCACTGACCATGGGGGCTCAGTCCACTGGGCGAATACCTTACGTGGTGATCACCATGTCCACAGATGCAGAGCACCGGTAGGGCACGAGGTGTAGGAGGCTGAAGCGGGGTGGGAGAGGTGTGCTAGGGAGTGCCAGTAGCACCGGAGGAGTGGACGAGTGCTGGAGGGGTGGAGGATGAGTGCCAGGGGGTAGGCACGAGTCCCGAGGATACAAGTGGGTGGAAAGAGCGAGCACCGGTACACAAGCAAGTCCCAGGGTTCAAGAGATGACAGGCGTGGGGACTTAGTGAGTCTCAGAGATGGAAACAGAGATGCGGAAATTAAGCAGGCCAAAAGGGAAAAGGGCCGAGATAAAATAAGGGGAGAGGGAACAGGACAAGTTGAGATGGGGAACTGGAAACAGAAGAGACAAGGGAACTTAGAGTCGAGAGAGAGAGAAGAAGCAAGTAGAATGGATTAGAGTAGGAGATGAGTAGAGATGACGCAAGGAGATGATATGAGGCAAATACAATAAGAAATGAAGCAAAGTGGAAATAATGAGACTGGAACACATGAGAAGACAAGACAGAGACAAAACACAACAAAAAAGTACGGAGCTATGGTAATATCAAGACTAGAGTACTACTTACTACTCTACGACTTATATACTACGCAGTAGGTAGGCCCCAGGGCTCAGGCCTGGGTTCCAGTGGTGGGTCGCAGCACCGAGGCTTGGGGTGAGAACCGGGGGCTGTGTGGGATGGAGTGGGGGTTGAGACATGTTGCACGGCGCAAAGGTCTTGTACTGGGAGCACGGAGACACGTGGCGGCAGGGCGGTGAGGAGAGGAGCAGAAGCGTGGCATGGTGTGCAGAGGTTGGGTTGGCAGTGATGCGTGATCGTGATGCATGATGGGGGGTCTTGGCACAGGCTGGGGGCGACGGGTGCTGCCAGTGCCGGCGCTGATGTGGTGGCTGTGGGTGGTGTGATAGCTGAGGCCGGCACTGATGTGGCAGTCACGGCGGTGATGGCTGAGGAGGTGCTGAAAGTAGCGGTGGCTGGTGGCGGTGATGGGCAGATGGCCGGGGCTGCCAAGGGGGTTGGCCGGGTAGCAGTCCAGGCCCAGGGCGGTCATGGGGGTTGTTTTGGGGAGGGTTGGAGTCCTGGGGCCGGGGCTGAGTCCCAGAGGTCAGTAGCAGGTCGTGACAATTTGCAGGGGTCATTGACTGTGGAATGTTTTCAGCTTCTGTATGTCAAGCTTGACTTTGTGTGTCAGTGCATTGCAGATGTTGTCCTGAGGGTTTAGGTTGCAGAGTAGTGGTGCTGCATTGTAGTAGTAGTGATAATTGTTATCTTCATGATGCTGTGGAGGGAAGGTGTCCATTGCAGGGCTCTAACTACTGGGAGGTCTGCCACTCAGGGGTGGCTGTCAGGTTCCACTGACCACATTGCTCAGACCACTGAGTGAATCCTTACATGGTGTGCACAATGCCTATAAACACAATGGTACTGTCAAGAGTGCAAGGCATGTGAGACCAGGAATGGAACTGAAGATGCAAGCGGTTGGTGAGCAGGAAATGCCAATCAAGCTGGGGTGAGAGTGTGAGTGCCAGGAGTGTGAAAAAAGGTTGGAAGACAAGCACCAGGGTGAGAGGGAGTCCTGGAGGTGTAGAAAAAGAGTGGAAGATGAGCATCAGGGTGGGAGCAAGTCCTGGGGGCCAGAGATCAAGAGACTGGAGTGAGCAGAGACTTAGCAAGTCTTGGGATCAGAAATGTGGGCATGGAGATCTAACCAAGTTGGAAAAGGAAAGAGTTGAGTCAAGAGACAGAAGAGAAGTGGATAGAGACAAAGACTGGAACAAGAAGAGAAAGAGAGAGAGAAAGAAATTAGAGACCTGAGGCAGAGAGAGAAGGAAGCAAAGAGTAGATTGAGAGAGATACAAGATGAGTAGAGACAAGAGTATAAAGCAATATGAGACAAGTATGAGACAAACTAAGATAGAGTCAAAAATGGGAAACCAGGACATGAGATACAAAAGAGATGAGACCAAAACACAAAATGAAACTGGGAACAAGTAGCAACAATATCAAGACTAGGGTACTAGATACTACTCTATGACTTATATACGGAGATAGTAGGTGGGCCCTGGAGCACTCTGGGCCCTGGTGACAAGTTGCAGCACTAGGGCTTGAGATGAAGCTTGAGGATCATGCAAGACAGTGGTGGAAGTTGATGCAGGTTGTGCAATGCAAAGGAAGCTTCAAAGAAGGCCTTGCTTTGAGAGCATGAGAGGCATGGAATGTCAACAAGGCAAGAGGCAAGTGGGAATGGAGTGTGGTGTGCAGAGGTTGGATTGGAAGTGATGCATGGCTATGATGTGTGATGGATACTCGATTGAGAGCCAGGAAAAGCCTCAGAATGGGCTAGAGGAAGCGCCAGGGGTTACCAGGGCAGGTGCTGATGTGGTGGCTGCAGCTGGGGAAGCACTGAGGATAGCTGGAACTGGTGCTGATGTGGCAGCTGCAGGCAATGATGGCTGAGTGCCAAAGGTGGTGGTGGCTGGTGGTAGTGATGGGCAGTGATGGCTGAAGGCTGCTAGAAGTGGTTGGTCAAGTAGTGGTCTGGGCCTAGGATGTGATAGAGGCTGGTTTGAGGAGGTGGGAGTCCTAGAGCCAGGACTGAGTACTAGAGGTTGGTGGTGGATTGTGACAGGGGCTCATTATTCCTCAAGAGTGGTTCCTGGATCCAGCAGAGAGGCAGGGGTCCTCTGAGATGTGGCAGTCCCATATTGATGTCAAAGGGACTGTCAGGCAGAAGTCCTAGGAGTGCAGGTGGTCATGGTAATCCTTGGAGGAAGAGAGGTCAAGGTGCACCAGGGCCTGCAGGTTGGCAAGGGGTCAGAGGATTGTTTTAAAGATTGCAGGGTAGTGGTGCATTACCATAGGGCTGGCACAGGTTGAAGTGAGGCAGACAATTGCATTGGAATTCTAGAGCAGGAACTCCACCAGGAGGGGCCTATCCACTGCTAGGGGCCTTAGGTTTGTCGATATAGGAGAGAGTGTGAATGAAGGCGTTGTCGCTTTTGACAGATGGTATTGATGAGGAGCTTTAGAGCATGGGCCAGTTTCAGCAGGCTGGGCCCAGGTGCAGAAGGCACTGAGAACAGAGTTAGCATGGGGGCACGCTGAGAAGTCAATGGTGTGAGCAGCAGGCTGATTGAAAAGTTCTCCAGTGAGGTTGAGGGCCTTTAGAATGTTAGATGCCACATTGAGCTCCTCTTGCTGGCAGGGTACCAGAGCAGAGACAGGGTCCTGGAGCTTGATCAGTTCCTCATGCTGCATGTGAAACAAGCACATGGGGACCATGGAATTCTTAAAATGGCAGAGGTTGGGGTTGGTGTGGATTTTGTCCACTAGGGCATGCAGTTTATCCTCAGGGTTGACATCCACCTGGAGAGTGTTCCAGGCATTTTCAGAGATGGCTCTGTGCTGGTAGAGATTGTGGAATTCAAGGAGGCAATTGGCCTATTGCTCCAGGATCTAAGAGAGGTCATAATGTTGTAAGCTGACAAGGAGGGCATGAGTGCACTTTGTGAACTCCTGTCAAGGATATGCAGAGAGAGCAGAGGACCTTGTCACTGTCATAACCCACTACCAACTGCCAGTACTCAGCCTTGGTCCTGGAACTCCAATCTTGTTAGGGAATCGGTCTTTGGACCATGTCCAACTCTACTCCGAGCTTAGTCTGAGGATGCGCCCACTCTTAGCACATCTGAATGACCGCTCGGCCCACTCTATCCCCTTCTGTCTTCTATTAGTCAGCCTTGATGAGTCACATGCATGGACCTTACTCAGCATTGATTATTGTTAATCATACTCCATTACATACAGGGGCCCAATTAGTTAAACAGTATTAGTAACTGCACAGCCACCAATGTAGTATATATAGGCAGCCTGTGGATAGAATATTTCCAGGCTGAACAATAGCAGTGTTCTTCTGGCCTACACATTGAACTGACCATAAGCTCTCTAGTGACATCCGACTACTTGGCTAAGCCCTGCCGGTCCCTTGTCTGACTCTTGCTTGCCTCTGTGCCCACTTGACTCCCACTTGTCACTGGCATCCGCTAGCTCTGTGGAAGGAGTTCCACAAATGTGAGTGTCCTCTTACAAATCTCCTCAAACTAGCCTCTACAATGTCTCAGGCCTAGACTGCTACCCGACCAGCCACCTCGGCAACCCCTAGCCATCACTGTCCATCACCACCACCAGCTATCATCACCCTCGGCACTCCTCAGCTATCATTGCCTGCAGCTGCCACATCAGTGCTGGCTCTAGCTATATCCAGTGCTTTCCTCAGCCACAGCCACTACATTAGTGCTGGCCCCAGCAACCCCCAGCACTTCCCCTGGCCCATGCTAAAGCATTCCTCAGCTACCACTGGGATGCCCATCATGCATCATGACTATGCATCACTGCTGGTCCATCCTCTGCACACCATGCCCCATTCCCGCTTGCCTCCTCACCTTGTTGCCATTCCATGCCTATGTGCTCCCAAAGCAAGGCCTTCCTTTGGGAGCTTCCTTTGTGCTGCATGACATGCATCAACCACCTGTCACGACCCGCTACCGACCCCTGGGACTTAGCCCCGGCCCCGGGACTCCAGCGCTCCCAATACCACCCCCATAGCCACCCCGGGCCCGGACCGCTACCCGGCCAACTCCCCCGGCCATCACCGGCCATCACCGCCCGTCAACGCCACAGCCACCGCCACTCGTGGCACCTCCCAGCCATCACCGCCGTGACCGCCACATCAGCGCCGGATCTCGGCTATCACGTCACATCAGCGCCGGCACCACCCGTCACCCCTGACCCGCGCCGAGACCCCCCATCACGCATCATGATCGCGCATCACTGCCGCCGACCTCTGCTCGCCACGCCCCGCTCCCGCTCCCCCCTCACAGTACCACCACCGCGTGTCTCTGCGCTTCCACTGCAAGACCTCCGCGCGACATGTCTTGGCCTCGCCCCATCCTGCGCGGCCCCCGGGTCTCATCCCAAGCCCCGGCGCCGCGACCCGCTGCTGGAACCCGGGCCTGACCCCCGGGCCATACGTACCACGTAGTATATAAGGCGCAGAGTAGTAAGTAGATACTCTAGTCTTGATATTAACGTAACGTAACCCCCGTCTTGTCTATTGTGTTCGTCTCTGTTCTAGTCTCTCTCGTGCCCCGGTTTCCTTACTTTACTG
>JAGGAQ010006156.1:0-31852 GCA_017657225.1 Termitomyces sp. T69sscA
CGCCAACACGGGGAACTAGTAAGTAAACAACAGGCCACAATCTTTTATATAGAAAAATGTCCATCAGCTCTTAGCGATGCCTAGCGGCGCCAGTCGAGCTGTCTGTCATGTCAAAAATGTCAAAAAGTAATTATGGAACCGTCCAAATGTCAATATAGTGGAATGATGCCGGTCACTAGGGAACAACGGCAACGCCGACAAAACTGGTAAAAATATGCCAAAGGTGGGCCCCAGGGTTCGAACCTCAGCTCTTGAAGGCAGTGGCCAGTAATCCATAGGGGCGCTAACCACTAGTTCCTGCGGTTGTGCCAGGAAAATCGTTAGTACACCTCTTGACACAACCTGGATCTTATCAGCGGTTCTCGCTGAAAAATGCAAAGTCTGAGATTAAGATAATGAGCCACTGCAAAGCTGAAATTTACGGTGATAATTACCATGTAATGTTGTCACACTTCTTAGGTTGCATATTTGAGCAAGAGTTTGTTTGGTGAACCCAACATTGTCATGAGGTTCATTTATGACAAGCAAACAGGCATTATCTCGTAGCAAGTTCAACACGTAAGATGTATCAAATGCCTTGTACTCAGCGTATTCGATGACTTTGACATAGGTCCGGGCAATAGGAGTGTTCAAAGCCTTGTCCAATGCATAGAACCATTCAAGGTCATATTGGAGCTAATCATCCACATTCAGACAACAAAGCGTTATATCAGTGGGGATACATACGTGAAAACTTGGTAGGAAGGTGTATATCTCTTCGGTACCAGTAATCCTGTAATTCACAGGAATCTCTCCAGAAATGAGTTGAGTCGGAATTGAGAGATCTAGAGGTTCTTCATTATTTTTGTCATCCTTCAGAAATATGTCAGCATAAATATGCAGAAATGATATGAGGGGCAAAGTTACCGAGATCTCAATGATCAGTTTGGGCAAGTTAGGTTTGTTGGTCGCCGACGATTTGGGAGTTGGGGTGGAGACTTTTATGGCTGGGCTAGTCAACAAGGCTCTGTTGGCTGCCGAAGGTTTGGAAGTTGGGGCAGAGACATTCCTCATGGCTTGGCTAGCTGAAAACATGCTCGCCGCCGATGCTGAGGCAGAGGATTTTATCGAGGCCGCCGATGATCTGGGTGTTGGAGTGGAGACCTTTTTCTGAGCAGGTCTCGATACTGAATTTCTAGGTGATCTAGCTGGCCTTGACACTCTTTTTGACAAGCTAGCTGGTTTGGAGAATTTTTTGGAGGTTGGGGTATGCGGTGGTTGCCTTGCTGATTCAAAGATTGTCGGCCTACGGGAGGTTGGGGTATGCGGTGGTTGCCTTGCTGATCCAGAAATTGTCATTCTACTGGTACTTTCTTGTAAGGAACGTGTGGCATTAGCATGCTGATTTGACGATGAGTCTATGGATGGTTTGATAACATACCTTCGATACTGGGGTTCACACTTGACGATGAGTCTATAGATGCATTATCATACTGACTTGATGAAGAGCCTATGGACGGTTTGTCATTGGGAGGATCGTAAAGCATGAATATAACATACCTTCAATAATGGCATGCACTATTGGATATGTATCTTCCTTGGAAGGTTGGACAAGCTGGATCCAAGGAGTTGCTTCCATAGGCATATATTTCCGGATAGCATCACAGGCGGCATGGATGTTGGAGTCTATATTGCCACCGGCTGCCAATGAAAAGATAATATTCCATATAGCACGTTCGGCATCTTTGATAGATTGAGGACGCTCAAGTCCACCTATTTGATACCAAATCTGATTGATGATTGAATTGTAGTTGTTTGACATAGAGTACGATAAAAGACACACCGATAAAACACCTTCTTTTCCTCCAATCTCATTATACTCACGAGGAATTAAGAGTAGGAGAGGCGATACAGCAAGAGCTAGATAAAGGGTATTGTGCAGGGAGTTGGTACGACCACGAGACGTTTGTCCATGAGAAGTACAGATTCGAAGGAGTTCTAACCTATCATTGTCACCATCAATCCTAATCCACAGATGATTAATGCAAATAAGAGAGATGATATTCAGTGGGGTAACGCACTCTGACACCAGAAGATTCTCCAAAAATTCAGACTCGATAGGAAGATATAAATTACCCTATGAATGAATGTCAGCAACCAAGAAATTTGTGCAGAATGAATCAGACCTTTGAGAGACAGCCAATGTGAAGAGAGGCAGACACCAGATTAATGATGGTGTTGTACATATTCCGTTCGGATATTATTTTTGCGAGACTGGCATACAGTCGAACCAGATGATTATTCAACATGGACGATTCGTTGTTGAAAGGTACGGCAGACTCGCCAGTTCTTTGAAGATATGTCGACAAACCTTTCTGTGCTTTTGAAAGAAGTATAGATAGATCGTTTAGAGCAGCCATTGGCTGAAAATTATCGTTGACATGGGTATAGTAGTACATTGAATCAATGACATACTGCTCTGCGATTTTCCACAATAGATCCATGATATACGGGCTCCCTGATTTGTGCCCCATTGAGCATCATATGCACATCCAGCAGTCTATATGTCATGAAAATTCGAAAACGAGCATCCAGGCGCTTTAATCGAGGGATAATGGCAGGACATTGATCTACCATGTCAGATCTAAAGATATCGAATATTTCTTTTGCAACTGAAGGAATAGGCTTTGCTTCCTCCTGTTGGATGCATAAAGCAAGAGGCTGTAATGTATCACATTACACAAAAAAAAGTCAATTGAAATCATTAGAAAGCTTACATAAAGTGGAGAGTCTGCGTCTATATGGTCTGTAAGATTTTTAGATGTTGAGATGGTTGTCGTAAACCATGACTGTTTATTAAATTTGGCATTTCCTACGCGTGGATGGGGTGAAACTGATGAAGCTACAGACATGATTGAGTACTATAAGGTTTGTGTGTAAGGATAAGGTCGCTGTGTATGGGAGGGGAAGGAAGAGAAAGCGAAAGTGATGGTAAGAGAACAAGTTAATATTACTAAGCATGTGTGTGAAAATATGCTTACTAATGTCCAATTTTGAAATTTACATTAAGTAAGCATTCATCGAGATGATCGCTTACTAATCGACCAAATGTCCAATTTTGAAATTTACATTAAGTAAGCGTTCATTGAGATGACCGCTTACTAATCGACCAAATGTCTCATGAGTATCACGTGTATCCATATATAGGGTGGTGAGCCTTAGCCGTCTTTTTAGCCAGTGTTGGAAGTTGGAGTTTCAATCCTTGAAAAGGATTGAAAAGATGGAGTGACGTCAGTCTGGAAGTGTTGTAAATAAGTTGTGAGTGAGCACCTTTTACGACACATGCTTTTGCTGCATTCCTTGCCTTGTGTCGCTCACACCAAGTCCCAACGGTCGCAGCGAGACTTTAGGGGTCCTGCAGTCGATTGCAGAGAGGGCAGGAACAGTATGGATGCCATCTTTGGGGATCCTGCAGTCAATTGCAGAGGGGGCAAGCTCTAGTAAGAGACGTAGACGATGGCTGATACAGCCCTGGATGAAGGAGAAGATGACGCTGAGCAGAGGAGATAATGATGATGATGGTTGCTATCCAAGGGGCAATGCATTACTAAGCATTTGTTTGAACAAACGATTGGTAATCCAACACCGCTTAGTAATCCCAATCGGTCCGGTCCAACTCTATTTCCGGGAGTTGAACACATGCCACATGTGTAGGTCCCGGGTTCAATTCCTGGCCAGGCCCTCACATTTCAGGAGCACTTCTTTTTCATTTGCTTAGCTTTTTGTAATGAAATTGAAAAACTGGGCCAAAGAAAATCAGAAAGGAAGGAAAAGCCATGCCTGTTGGATGTGAGATCCTAGAAAGAGATTGGTGATAAAAGTGAAGACCTTCATATGTTGGTCATAATCATTGTGCGCCACAGTAATTTTTGTGGTCAAGGCTATTGGGATGTAGGTTTTGTCGAATATGTCTATGTAGACGTTGGTTTGCATGCTTCCTTGAGTCGCTGATTACAAAGAGCCCTTTGGATAAAAGAAAAAAGCCAGGTTGTAGTTCAACTTGGGTTTTCAAAATATATCTAGAAAGTAGAGATGTTAGACACATAGGATATTGTTTTTCATGCTAAGAAATCTGGAATAAAACAGAACAGGAAGCAGTCTGGAATCGATCAAGTCAGAGAAGATGAGGAATGCCGGATCTCAATGTCGATGACATACAGGAGAACGTTGATGTGTTGGAGTGTGACGGTGTGATATGGTGATATACAGCGGACACGACAAAGGGGGGCCACTGAGGGCCAGCTACTCTGCTTTGTCTCAAACTCAACTTATATATTTGTGCAGCCACTTACAAGCACCCTCAGTTATGTTTACGCGTCTCTGAGAGTGCCTCGTACTCAATACATACATACTGATAACCTAGAAATACTCATGTGTTTACTAGGTGTCTGTTATACACAGCTAGCAATCTGCTGTTCTAGTTCTGTTGAAACCTGAACCAGTGGGACCTAAAGAACACAGATACTCGTAAGTATCTAATCTCAGGTACAGTTAGTTGTTTTGTTATGCGTTTCTAGGCAATTTGAGCTCACCCTCGGTCTGTGTAATAACGACTGAGGGTGCCATTCTGTGTCCATGCAATTATATACTTGTCCGACTGCTTTGTCCGTATGAGCGTGATGAGTGCGATATGGTAAAGGGTGATTGTTCTTTGATCATCGCTTACGGTGTCGTAGCTGTAGATCCCAACAAGTTCCAATATGATGACCTATCGAAAAATTTGAATTGCAGGCCTAGAGGATGAACAACACATCAGGAGAGAAAAAAAAGGGGCGCAAAATGGATAAGTAATGATGCTTGGAAGATAGATCATTTGGAGTGTGAAAAGAGGGAGGGTACCGTGGTTTGAGCAGGTGCCCCTGAAATGGAGGATGTCTGCCGGGCGTAGATGGCGCTTAAAAACGAGGACAGGTACATTGTACCAGTAAGTGGGCCCCGGAAGTACTGAAGATGTTTAGCACGCATGATTGCTTTCCCCGAGTGGCGTAATTGAGATGTTCCGAGGTCGTCGCAGTACTAGTCATTTCATTGCGTGGCATTTGAAATGTGAAAAGAAACAATATTTTAAGACCTGAGTTTAGCTACTGATATGGAGCCTACTTGAGTAGAGCAAAAGCTAAAATTCAGAGAGAATATAGATCATCGTAAGATCTGGAGTAAATGTCATAAGTTGCTTGTCTAAGGGTGGTCTTTGTGTCGTGATAGAGCTATAATTTTGAAAGTGTGGTATATCATTCTTGTACTTTCGATGGACATGCAAAGACTGTGTTCTCATAATGTTCGTAGTCACGGAGGCATTCCAGGCTTTACATCAAATCTCCAAGGTCTGACTCAATCACTGATCGGACGTTGGCAAGTCGCTGCGATGGTGACGCCACACATCAATGGTCGATCCGCATGAAGCCACGGACTCGAGTACTTAATCTAACCTTCTAGTTCCAAGTGGCCGCAGTGATATGAATCTAACTGTCAGATACAAGGGTAAGCACTACGTTTCCACATTCAGGCGGGAAAGCAGCTGTAGGTGGATTTCGTGTGTTTTAACGTGACAGATTGATACTACCTGGATGATTACTTCCTTATTCCGTTTGGCCTCATCCTCATATTAACCAAGTTCCGGCAAACAACGGCAGCTTGAAACTGTTTGAGACGATGTACGTAACTTTGATAAGACTACAACAAGTAATGCGATCTAACTCTAACATTGCATTTGATCATGATAGAACCTTAACTGACGACCACATTTATGCATGTGCTCAGGCACTACCAGTAGGTGTGAAGTAATACACTCCTGCCTCGTCACAACTTCCAAGGCTCAGGATATCTCCATCGTTGGATCCTATGACGCACTGTCCAGTGACTGGGTATTGGATTGTGCATTTAGTTGCTCGACTTTCGTCACATTCTTCACAAGTGATGCTGAACTGTTGGGTGCTAAGAGACAGACATACGATGAGTCCAGAGCCGCAAACGATGGTTATAACGATAAGCTTACGGAATAGATAACAATCCAGCAATTCCAAAGGCCAAGTTACCGTTTTCGCCTGCAGTAAGCGCGACTGGTATGCTTGTACGGTAGGCAGGTCTATGACAGCATCAGTCAGTCACAGTAGCATGAATTATGGAAGAATGATAAGCATGTGAAAGTCCCAAGATAGTAAAGAATATTAGAGAAAACTTTCAGGAGAACTTACATGATACCATAAAGCCCGTTGTTCTGGGTCAAAATCGAGAATTCACCTTGACTGTAGGCTTCGCGTGCAGAACGCGTATTGAGTGCGATGTGTGCACCGGAAGTGTATGATTGGGCAGTCCACTCGTAGACAATGTCGGTAACAGGAGGGAGCGCGTAGATGGACTGATCGGCAGTGAAACTTGGACTGCAGGTCCTGGCAACAAGCGCAGGTGAAGCAGAGACCAAGGAGGCGAAGAGGAAAGTAAGAGCTACAACTCCAGTGTTCAACATGGCGTTCTGTGAGAGGTTGATTTGGTGCTGGGATTGTCCAGTCGCTTGTGCCAAGTTTCTGATTTTATAGTGTAAAGAGTCGGCGAGCTTCCAGAAACGGTATGACCTTTAGGAGACATCGGCGGCATGCGTTCTCCTATTTAGTTCCGAATAGGTCGTAGTGACCATTCTTTTGAGACATATCACGAAAAGAACCAGTTCACGCATGGAAAGTGCCAATACAAAAGTCAGGCAACCTTTAGGCTATGATTCAGAATTTCTTGACAGCTGTTAAACATTTTCAAGAGCTTCTAAGACGCAACCAATTTCTTTTTCTTTTTTTTTCTATCAAGACGGAGCAGAATCCGGAGACACGTGCAAAGGCTTTTCACATCCAGCACTGAAAAGTTACTTTGTGCTTTAGCGGTATCGAGACTGCGTGCTCATCGGATGGCAATGGCTATTCCACGGATGGTGATCGATGGTTATCAGTCCGTTTACTTCATGAGAGGGATGAGTTCTTATTCCGCAGTTTCACATTTTAGACATATGCACGCATGAACCAACCATTTCCGAGAAAGACAAGGTCAAGTTTTGAAAGAGACGGTTGCCAGGTAAGCCAACTGAGGGAAGCCATCACTTACCTGCTCCAAGATGACTTCCTGCTGAGACTCTAAGACTGAAAAAAAAATATGTCAAACAAAAATTGACCAAACGCATGGAATTGCATCCGACTCCGCTCAGGTGCTATTATTATAACATCACGGAGACTTGAGTACCCCGTCTCCCGTAAATCCAAGGTTTGTCATCTGGTCCGATGCATAACTTGATGGTCGTCCTCAACTCTACAAGTGGGAGCATGGTTTGGAAACTGATGAGCCAACTTGCTATTTGTGTCTAGAAAGTCAATTGTACACATTCAAGATAGCTTGTAAGCTTGAAAGTCAAAATTTTTTGCAATGGATCGATATCGTTCTGGAATCACAAGGGGGCCATAAAGAGCGCAAATGTGGGAGAACAGAGTGGAATGTACATTCAGTAAATGACACCTGGTTTCATATAAACTCAACCTATGTGCACAAGTATCTAGCGCCCTCCATGATGAACGGGTCCGGGTATTTCCGATTTGATAGTTGGTGTTGAGTGGCCTTAACATAGCATAAGTTCCGCCAAGAGAGGTCAAAATGTTCAGATGTAAAAGCCTGCATAATTCCCTTGTCGTAGAACAGATCAAATATCGCAGAGTTCTACCTTTCGAATAGCGTGAGTAGGCAAGACGGAAAGACAATGGTCTTGTTAGATTGTACAGAACTCGTCGAAGACCGTCTTTGTGATGAAAATTTAGCATCAACAGATTTTTTGGAGCTCGAGAGCAACCTTCGCACATTCTGAAAGCGCTGCGCTGACGGTGCGCCAAAACACAGAATAGCAGAGATGTAAGAACTGGCATAACAAGCACATGGCAGAGGAGAACGATGTTTCAAAGTTTCTTTGAAAGTGTCAGTCAGGTCAAAGGTCCCGACCCATGTATCCTCAGTGATTGATGCCTTTGGGCCCATGACAATGCGGGAGCAGGTGTCTCACGCAGGCTTTCGTTGCGTGAAGACCATAGGAACATTGGGCATCTTCGCATGGTGGCCAAGCAACGAAGACCAGTGCGACGGCTACTAAAATGGTAGTCACGTGCTCCATGATTGACGTAGATCAAAATAAAGTGATTCGAAGGTAGTACGGAGGCCTCAATTCTCTGCCTTCATTCAACTATTTCCAGTCTCTGCTCGTAAAGATACCGACTCATGTTATTTCAATTGTCCAGAGTACATCTCTTGCTTGTTGTCTATCGCCTTGTTTACACCCTTCCCCATATTAGTTCAGTCACTGTCTACGCCATTTTTCCAGCTGTGCACAAAACCAATGGTTCCGGTTGGTCATTGATTACCTGGACTCCTGCCCGTACTTTCTTTACTGTTTTCAAGGACTCCGCTTGAAGTCTATAAAGCAGGAACTCGTCTTAGACTTACACTTCCAGAACATAATGAGTCTATAAAAGTTCAAGTTCTCAAGGCCTTCACTCCGTTCACAAATTCAGTCGCCCTTCTAGTCAAAACCGAACCTTCTGTTTTGCGACTCCCTCCCTGCATTATCGTCAAATTAGCGGATCGTCGTGTTGAGGAGGATTGGAACTTTGACCAGGAAAAGAACTACCAAGAGAGTATTCAATCTCATATCGAGATATTTGGCACGATACAATCTCTACGAAAAGCAGACGAGGTACCTCCAGCATGGTGGTATATGCTAGAATATTGGGATCAGTATGAACGTGGCTTCTCTAAGGAACGTGAGGCATACCAGTGTCTCAGTGAGGCGCAAGAATTAGGGCTAGTTCCACGCTTCTTCGGCACCGCACAGCTCAAGATGGAGGAATCCGCTTGCCATCCATCATTGACCCACATCAATGGACTCCTTGTTGAATATATTGAAGGTCGCACTATGGCTTCCTTTCAACCTGGCATTGATCTATCTCCTGAGGAAGCAGAAGCCATATCTCAGCGCGTTCTGCAACTTGGACGTGATCTTCGTCGCTACGGCGTCACCCACAACGATATTAACATTCACAACGTGATCATTCGTTCGGAAAATGGTTCCCCTGTTCTTATAGACTGGGCTTTTTCAAACGTCAGACTCACAAAGGTACCTTTGGAACAGCGTTGGAAGGACCGCTCTATGTGGCAGGATTTTCATTACGATATACGCTGGTTGCTTCGAAATGGCAACGATGACGACACAATTGTGGCTGGTGGTGTCTGGCATCGATATCGAACTCCTATCTCTGATGTAGAACAATGTCGGATGGCACAGGATGCTGGTTGGGGGGTAATAAATCAGGCAATAGCTGATTTGTCCAGCGAAGAGAAAGCAAGGTTTTATGATGAAGACAAGTCTGCGGATGAGGGTCATGAGTTACGGTGGAGGGTGAAGAAGGGCATAAGAACGAGACTGGATGATGATCCTGTTCCGAGCCTCTGAACAAACCCCGATGGCTGCGCTTGATCACTCTGAAAGTATATTTCTTGTTGCTGCGTCCTTCGAAGGACATGGACTTAGAATGAATGCAGTGAGCAAGCAATATACGCTTGAACAGCATTGGTATTGGAACGCTTTTCTCTAGGAGAAACTCAAAAACTTGGAGACCATGCTTGGCCCTGCGACACATGCGGGACGCATGCAAGTACATGTCACACTCCTCGTATACAGAGATCATCGGGAACGCCTTGTGAACTGGTGAAATTGCGAAATGTCTGGTGGGTCGAAAACTGAGCTACACCCGGGGGTGACGAACGAAGGTATTGAGCAACCCTTACTATTCATACTTTTACATATCGCCCGCAATGTCCCAGTCGTTCCATTGTCAAAAAGTGCCGGGGAAGCCATTCCGGTGCAGTCCAAGCCTTTCCCGATATCTCACTAACAATCATTCTAGCCACTGCTTCCGCACTATATAATCTCGAAGGAATGAGTGTCCATCGCGCGAATGGATGAAAAAGTGAGGACACCATCCGAAGGCACGGGTCATCCCGTGACCAATATATCCAGAAAATATGTACTGACCTTTGAACTCATCGACAGAGGTATGAGGAAGAACAACAGGCCCTACCTATGACTCCAAATTAGTAAAGTTTGCAATAGGGGCACTTGTACTTGACATACAAATGGATCGCCAATCTTCGTATAGCCCATGATTCCGGTCTACAGTAACACGAGTCAATGGGTATTCTTGCGGCAATACTACATATAACAAGGGACCCACCCATTCCATCCCAGGCTCTCGGCCCTTCTCATACTTGCTCGGAAACACATCCGGAAGAAAGTTTCTCAGAATATTGCCAATGACTGTATTGACCACAGAATCATCTGTCACATTGGCCTCAAACGTCGGCCCGCTCGCATCGCGACCGACGCCTAGTGTAATGAGAGGATGATCCTCCGGGTACTCGAATCCCTGGTTGCCGCTCCAGATGCCCAAGTGATATTCGTGGCAGGCACGGTTGCACGTATGGCAATGACCTGTCTACGTGTCGGTACGATTCCGTCTGGTCCGCGCAGGTGGGGAAGGAGGTACCTCGCGTAAGCTTCGTCGCATGGAAGACATAGAAACACTGGATGTCTCTGTGCGTTAAGGGACCAACGGCGCGATGTTGAAGTGGAGGGAGAAATTGAAATCACTGGTGTGTTTGTGTGGAGCTTGAGGTCTAATTTGGAGGGTTTGAGTTTTTGGGCAAGCTTGATGACGAGCTGCAAAGGCCAGATGTTATTCCCTGGATGCGCAAAAGAGGGGAACGAAACGTCGTATTCCTGACGACATCTCAGGACTATGTGCGAAGGAAGAGCGGCACTCACTGCTTGCACTTCTTTCTCGCTTTTCCACTTAACCTCTTCCAAACCCAAGCCTGCTTCAAAAGCAGCTTTGAAGTATAGCTTTGCTCGTTCGACCTCGGCTTCAGTCACAAAGAGTTGGACGCGCTCGGCAGAAACAAGGTTCACTTCATCTTTCCAGTTCTCAGCATTGATGATTTCGAGCAGCTCCGAAGTCGTGTGATGCTCCAATACATATGCCTTTTAGGCTTCCGCTTCCCGATAAGCCTCTTTCGGCGAGCTTGATGAAGCGAATAGGCGTCAAGTGGCCACTGTTGCGACCTAGATTCATCATATGAGCACTGCATGGTCAGATGTCGTCAAGAACAGCTGCAGGCAAACCTGTCGCGCCAGAGCCTGTATATTAATTTCGAAATTCAGAGAATGATTTCAACAAAAGGACCATAATGTACTAACCAAAGTCCCTTGCATCGAGAACAACAGCCATAATGGGCCCACTTTCTCGGGCCTCTACGCCCTTTGCGAGATGGTATGCAGCCGAAACTGTGATTCCCGATCCAATTATACAAACAAACATCCGCATCGACGCGAAGTTCCCCGTCGCTCCCCTCCTTGGCCAATGGATTCACACCCGGAGAATCGATCCAGAACGAGAGCGTAGGGTTTGCAACCGGAAGACCAGGGAGACTAATGAGTCCGGGTGCGGGAAGGTTCAAGAAGGCTTGACGGGAATCCTCTTGGAGCACCGGTACGGAGAGTGCTTGCGAAGCAAAGGACAAGGAAAAGGAAAGGTCTCCGATAACATGGACGAGCCATGGCCGCTGGAATGGCCGCTTGTCGCCCGTCTCAATCTCAACGGCTGAGGTAGCATTTGGGTTGAGTCAGATAACGCTTACCTTCGACTCGTTCCCTCGTGGGAAACGTTTCTGTAACTCCAACTTATTTGACTTGAGCGTCAGGAATGGTTCTAGCTACCATGCCGATAACGCCACAAATAGAGTTTTTTTAGCGCGGGCTCCTATCGAAACTGCATATGGCGAGAGAGACAAATGAAGCCTTGGTGAAGAAATCACAGAATATGATGACATTCTGAAAGCCTTTTGTTCTGCAAGCTTCCTCACTTCGTCAGTGTAAGCTGGAGGTGCGTGCCCTAGGTCAATTCAATACATCTAAAGGCCACGCTTATAGAGATTCCTCTCTTCTTTGTTCAAATTCAAGACGAGAATCGCTTGTGCAGCGCTCTTTAGAGATCTGCCTGCTCCGGCAGAACGTGCTGAGAGACCCCAGGCTGAATATGTCAGGCAACGAAGCATGCATGCATGATGGATTCGGAAAGAGCGGCAAGACAGCTAAACAAGGCAATTCCGGGTTATTTATGGACATGCCAATTGTACTCAATTCCAAAACGCCGGCCCGGACTCTTCCGGAGTCATTCACTCGCCGAACTTATGGACGGTGACGCACATCATGCATTCCCTCCATTTCAACCTCCAGAATGCCAGGTGATCAGTCTATACGTGATCCATACGGGTAAAATTGAATGTGTAAATTTTCAGGATTGGCACTATGTTGCGTACCTCGTCGGATGGATTGTCTCTCTAACTCATTGGCAAAAGTCTGGACAAGAACTCCCGACTTCCAAGGATCGGTTCGTTGATCTAGTGCTCTCTTATCAAATTCGTGTTTGGTTATCATGTTTTCTTCATTCTTGAACCTTGAGCAGGAAACTTGCTTTTCTATATCAATTGCCGACTCTCTTGGAGCGTCGGAATGAGACGACGCGCCGTATCCTGCGCATCCTCATGGATCCGTCCCAGTCTTTGCCTCCTGTGGAAGAACAGACAGGTGAATACTGGATAGATGCCTTGGAGCACGATTGTGCGTCCGCGAGTCCCTCATCTGTCGCGGTAGACAAGGACCAGGTTCGTTTTATGTCCCAGCAGGAAGATGCGACTCTGATTGGCGTTGGGCAGGAGCTGTTGGACTTGTGTCGAAGATTCGGAGAAGTTGGCATACAGGGCTAGCTGGATGGTTTGGACAGCGGGAAAATCGTAGGTTGAATACTGGCTCGGCCTGACATCGGTAAATACCCGCTACTTTGAGGTCGCTGTCCAGAATGTCCATTTCTACTGAGCATAAAGAGATCCCCGATCATGTCGCGATAAGGAAGTGACATGGGTCCTTCTGCTTCTGCACAATGGAGAAGAACTTGATTCAACATGGCTATGTTTCTAAGGTATTGTACATGGGTGGAAAGGAATAAAGCACAAACTAAAGGACAATCCAGACGACTCCGTCTCGCTCACTATATTCTCGATACACCACTTCTACAATGAAGTTTTGACGACAGGTGACTGGTTCTCTTCAAACCTCTTGCCAGCGACAAGGAAATCACCGGCACGCGCTGTGCCTTCCTTTGATTCCTTGGTGAGCGCGCTGAACGCCTTGAACTTGGGGTGCTTGGAATCTCCAATGAGCTGGAATCCGATGCTCTCCGTCGTCGACACGAAGGCGCCTTCCTGTGCCAGGCGTTGTAGCACGATGGGCACTTCCCACGGGTTGCACGAGGCGAGGCAGTCGGCCATCACATAGGGTGTGTAGGGTTTTGCGCGGAAGGTGGGATGGAGAAGGGACAGCGCTGTTTGAAGGACGCAGATGTGGGCCTAGGATCGAAGATATTAGGTCTCATAATGATTCCAATGTATATAGATGTACCTCGATTCCAAAGAGGACTACATTCTGGACGTGCGGTCGTGCGAGAAGGACTTGTTCCACCTCGGATGTGACCATGGAGAATGAGGTTTTGTCAAAGGTCCCGAGGTGGAGGTTACCCAGAGGATGGAAGTCGATTGCGGAATCGAGGGGCCCAAGGGCTACGAAGCTGTGTTAATCGAGAAGTATAGCATATCCGTAGAGAGAACGCACCCCTCGCAGCTTGGGTGCAGCTCACAACTTCACATCCGGTGATCTAGGAGACCTTTGTCGGATGATGGTAGCATCTAAAGAAGTGGACACTTTACATTTGCGAGTTTGAGGAGTTTGTTGGTGGAAAAGATGAGATGGTCCCAACCAGCAATTGATGTCTCTGTCGATTCAGAAGTTGCAGTTACTAACTGATGTTGAGCAGAAGACTTACTGAACGCAGATTGGATGTCGCATAAGAAGAAGATCGTGTTTGCGGGCGTCAGGAGCGGCATGATGACAGAAGGCGATGGGAATACTTTATGAATCCTGCATTCACAATCACCGCGTTCATTTAAGTAAGGTACTACATACATACGTGATTCGGATGTGGGTGTCGCCGAGTGCAGTCGGAAGCCAACGTCCAACGTAGATTGCACAAAATCGTGTTTATTGGATCATCAGTCTAATGAGTACGGCACGAAGTACATTTCGCTATATAAGATTTAAATGTTTCGTCGCATGTGCAACGAACTAGAACCAAGACAGCTAGATTCGTGGGCAAGGGCGGTCCGGTGGCTGTTCAAACATTGACAACAGGTATATACTTCTTGGCAACGTGAACAGCGAGGATGTTTTCTGAGCCAATTGGTTCTGCGTCCTCATCTTTGCTTGTACCCATGAGAACAGTCGAGAATCGGTAGCTTAAGGCGAGATCAAGCTGGCAGAGTAACTTGCAATTGATGACCGCTGGCATACTATGCCGCAGAAACGGTTTCGAATATGACGGTAGATCGGACAGTAACATGGTAACAGTATGATTATAACCTGAAGCTGCTCGCACTGGCAGTGGAAAAGCTTGACGGGATCACGTGGAGTTGGTTTCTTGCCTCTGCTCCCGCCATCACCAGTTCGCCGGCCGTTCTCCTCAGCGGCCAGCCAGCTCCCGTTGCTCTGTGACTGTTCCATCACGCTGCCTCGCCACTCTTTGGCACTTCCCTTCATTTCGTTTAACCACTCCCATCCGGAATACCCTTTCATTTCGCGTCGATAAGTCTCACAAAAGTCACATCATGGAACGCGGAACTGTTTTCGATAACACTCTAGATGAGCTTGCTGCTAAGAATAGGGTATGCCAACAGTTTACGTCCGCATTCACACTCTGACCGTGCAACCAGTTCGAGTCGTTCAAACTCGGTCGAGGCGTTTCTCTCGGTCCCGCTCAGAAACTCTCGCACGCCCGTTCTCATTCTCGCAACAACTCTTCTATTTCTTTGCCTCTTTCTCTTTCTACCAAATCTCTAAATGTCGCAGACACATCTGCGCCCGTCTCTCCTACTCCACCTGCCAAGCGTAATTCCCATCACAAGCGTCGTTCTTCTGTTTCGACGCGGATCGAATCCGCAGAGATGATGGGTGTCTCAATTCCTGACCTCCCACCATCTGCATCTGAGAACAATATCAATCTGGGCGAAAAGGATTCAATTCGCCGCCGTGCCCTCTGGGCCCTCGAAGGAAAGCAGGACGTGGCATTTGCAAAGGTTGAGATTCCTGAACTGTCAACGCCAGTTATGGAGAAGATGATGTTTGATCTGGGTCAGTGATTCTATCATATCACCGCAGAACTTCCTGATGATACTAACTAACTATAGCAACCAAGCCATCTCATCCGCAGAACCCCATGCCAAGTTATGGAACGAACATCAATGCGCTGATGGCAAGCAAGCGAGACTCCTTCAAACTCCTCGGAACATCATCTTCCTCAAAGGATCAATTGCACACTTTGCTTGAGGAAGAAGAGGAAGAAGAAGAGGCTGCATCTGTACAACATGAGGCACAACCGATCTCTCAGCCGACACCTGAAACCCCAGCGACTCCTGCAGTCGAAGATACGACGGCCGTTTCTACCCGTTCTCGTTCTGCAAACCCGAACCTCCGACCACTTTCGCTGACACCTGATAAACTCGTCAGTCTCGCCAATGGGCTTCCCACTCCTTCAGACACGCCCGTTCCACGCCTTGGCCTCAAAGCTCTTGCACTTGTCCCTTCCAATGATGATTCCACGAGCGTTACGAAAGACCACCCGTCTGCGTCACCGACCCCATTACCTCATCGACCCCCCTTGACGCTCAAGTTGGCGTTGGATGATGCGTCTTTTACTTCCAGCAAGATGGAGAACGCGAACCGTTGCAGCAGTATCTCTTACAAGTCTTCTATTCGTAATGAAGGAGTTCTGACCAATCATGGACTCCCTACACCAGACACTGCGACTCATCCTACCTTTGATCGCCGTTTCTCTATATCTGACGCATTTCGCAGCAGGGGCAGCAGTTCAAGTAGCACTGACGAGGATCCATTTCCCAACCAATTCACTCAATCAAGGCCTCTGAGCGCAAGCGAGCAGCACTTCCTGTTCAAATCGCACAACGCACTGCTTGCACGCATTCAGGATCTGGAACGTGCTCTGTCCATGAAGAGAATGTCATCCGGTGGTGCCTCTTCTGCTGGTAGCCCGCGGCCTGACTCAGTCGTCTCGGACCTTACCAGTGATTTGGGCAGCAATGGTGAGCCTAGCGACGAGATGCTTAGACTCGTAGCGGACTTGAAGGCCGAAAGGGATGAGCTCAAACGGGATGTTGAGGGGTGGAGAACTCGTGTTGCTGACATGGAAAGACAACAAAACGTTTTGGCCGCGAGAGTGGAAAGCGAGAGACGAGATGCGTGGATCGCACGCTCCATGTCGGGTTTGTTGGAGGTTGAGAAGGTAACACTTGAACGCAAGCTTGCGAGTGTTGACAAGACTCTGCTTGAATTGGAGGCGGACAAGAAAGCCCTCGAATTGGAGAATGTCGAAGCCAAGAAGCGGATGGCTTCTCTTGAGGCCGAATTGGATCGCGTCAAGGAAGAACTGGAGGAGGAGAGAAAATCAAAACGGGAGATAACTGCTTTATCCACCCAGGATGTCCTTGCCACTCCGACCCCTCAATTTCCGGAGCCACGCTCCCGTCCGGTCGGTTTTATCGCAAAGCGCTTCACCTCCGTCGACTCTGATGTCACGGAGGTTGAGGAGGATGTCAGTGACAAATTCAACTTTCCCCTCAAGTCTGTCAGTGAAGATGAAGAAGACGTCATGTCGGAAGAGGATAATGGTTTGGCTGGTTATGAAGATGAGGAGGAATCGGACGTCGCTTTCCAATCGTCGTCATCATTCGGTTCGGAGAATGAATCGCCCCGTTCTGTTGCTCATCTTCAGGATGTTCCCGTCTCTGTCACTCCTCGCTCAGATTCTCCATCCTTTGACCATACTACGCGCCCTACGCACGTTAAGAACGCTTCGCTTTCGAAGGCTTGGACTTTCCCTATAAAAGCTATTCCCGGAAAACTCGTACCACAAGTAGAGCCTGAAGTGGATCATTTCTTTGGCTGCCTTGAGGATACCGATGGCCATATGTACAATGACTCTGTTCCAAGCTCGCCGTCTGTATACTCGTACGAAAAGAGCAAGAGCTTGTTTGCCAGTGGATTCAAATATGGCACCAACGAAGAGGAATCGCCGTTCTTTTTCCCTCTCGATGGCGGTGTGGAAGTTGAGTCCCAGAAGTCCCTCGAAGTTGTTCGCGAAGAAGAGGAGGAAGAAGAGGGAGACAAGACCCGAGTCGATGAAGATATGTTTGGGGAAGCGTGTGGCATTCAGATCACCTTTACGCCCCCCGAAAACGATGAGGATCAGAGTTTCGACTCGCAATGTCTCCCTTCACCAACACCTGTTAAACCTCCAATTCCCACCATTCAATTTTTCGATTTCGACGAGGAAACATCTGTGCCTTTCAACTTTGGCAGACCCGTAGAGGAATCGGTTGGTGACGTTATTCCGTCTCCCCCATTGACATCAGAGTCCTCCAGTGTGGGACAAGCAGCTGTCGAGCCAGTTATCAACACATCTGACCCTATGCCTTCCATGATCACCCCGCCTCCATCCCTTCCTCGCCCAATATCTCCGCAGCCGTCACCTCCTTCCTCTATTCCCCGCGCTAAAATCGTCAAACCTTTTCCTTTCACCGGGTTCTCGACTTCCACACCTCCTCGGCCAACACAATCTCGAATCGTATCTGATCCCATCAATGCATCCAATGCATATGTTACTCCTCCTAGCAGGCGAGGAGGCAAAGCGGCTTCTTTCATTCCACAAGCTATCTCGTCCCGTTCCCCTCTGCGAAGTGCTTCTACGGGGGCAAAGCCGAAAGCTGACGTAGCCCCTAGCTCAACCTTCATGCGGCAACCACAACGCAAGCCGTTAACGTTGGCGAACAATAACACGAAGAGTCCAAAGACCTCAAGTGCTACACATGGTTCGGCATCTACCCCTCGACCTCCCATGTGTACGTATACTAATATCTCTAATTCTTTAGTGAACGATGTCATGAACACACATTTTTCTCCCAGATCCATCCAACCGCACGGTGCGCATATCGCCCGTAACCCGCCCACGGAAATGAAGAGCATCGACTTATCGTCGGACCACTTCGTCATCAATGCTACCAATATATCCGCATCCACAACAACTACCCCTACTCCTCCGCAATTATACCCTCACGATTGTTCTTCCACGGAGACGCCCGCAGCGCCTTCAGTTGAGGCGCCGTTGTCGATATCTTCATTTTCATCAATCATGACATCACCACTTTCGTCTCGGATTTCATTCCCATCGTTCACAAACCTTATTCCTCTTTCTTGGTCGCAGCGCAAGGTTGCGCTTGAGGCATCAAATGACGTTGTTGAGAATACGCAGAAAGTTGATGGTGCTCTCGCCTCGCGAGAAGTCACCCAGGCTCATTCTATCACCCCTTCGAAACGAGGCTTTGTCACAAAAGAGAGGCAATTAGAAAAGCTACGGTGCCGTATGGAGCGAGAAAATCCCGCAAAGGCCAGGTCCTCTATCTCTTTCTCGTGTAAGAAATGCGACAATAATGACGACGTCGTATTGTAACCGTCAGTATCCGTTCCTTCTAGTTGTTGAAAAGTTTGCTCATGACTACTCAGATGATTTGCATCCGTACTGAAAGCACTCGATGATATTGCCCTCTTTCCTCCCTCTTTATTTGACGCCGTATGTTTCCTAACATCCACCTTCTTGATCACTTACGACCGTACTCGATTCTCATTATGCTTGACGCCTACTATCTACGTTAAACTATGCCACCTTTGTCGTGCGCAGAACTCTTTGCTCCCCGATTACTTGGTCTTTTGTCGACATGTCCACTCGCATCCCTAGTTTCGTTCCATTGTTTCGCGTCCAAAGATTTCTGTGTACATTATGAAGCTATCTTTATGTGGGAAGCTTGAAGCTGCCCCAGTCTTTTGTATTTGTGCATGGTTCGAAAGGACTTTTGTCTCGCATGAATAAATTGTCTCAATACGATTGGATACATTGACTGGACATTCATTTCCCATCTGGAGAGAGGACTTACTGATTGTGCCTTTGAAAATGAGATCAACGGGGTAAACAGTGATGACCCTCCGAAAAAGGTCGGTCTTCGTACTTCATGAGTCTGTTTGGAGATTCTCCTGGGTATCCTCACGGTGGCACCTACTGGGAGGAGGCAAGTCCGTCGCATAACTCAGTATACAACATCAAGCCATCAACGATGCAGTAGGCCCAAAAGATATGTATTATCAATTTGAGGGTCAAAATAACTCTCGCTCTGCACACAGACAAGCCATGTCAAGGAAGAAGCCCCGAACCACAGAGGGCACAAGGGCTTCATTTGATTGATCAATTGTCAATCCGTCGCCGTCGCCGTGGAATTGACAAGACACTAGGTGCAGCAGTTACGATATCAGGGAGAAGTAATTCCCCACACTGTGACAGGAAGTGACAATGACGTATAACGTGGAAACACCATCTATCGCGTAGAATGACAGAGATGTCTGGCGCCACACATTTGTTGGGACTGTTCAAGGAGAACAGATAACAATTTTTGGAAAAGGGGACATTTGTTCGTTGAGATTGCGGTCTTTGTATAGTTGATTAAATTGAAGACGGTAATTGCACCAGTTTTCTTACATAGCCTGTTTGTTGGGTATATCTGTATCGATAGTCTGAACAACAGAGTATACTCTTCCCAGAGCAGCGCGAAAGAGCCCGTGGTTACATAGGTCGTCCGACTCCGTTATATCCAATTCGACCTGGGAATGTGCTGAGGAACAGATATACGTCGAACATGCATTGTTCTGTGACTAAGTTAGAGCCGTCCATGATGCAACAACACACTGAACTGCTTTTTTCATATTCTGTAGCTATTTATTCTTTATTGTTCCAACGTCAACAGACGTTTCGTCTTGGGTACGAGTATATACGCTGCTTTTGTACCGTACGCCAGTCTAGCATCCACGTTTTACCTGTCCTCTGAGAAGGTTGTCATTACCCCGGAGTGGAATTTTTTTGCATCCAGCCTCACAGTCCGTAGGTGCCGCGATCTAAAAACAGTACACACTATTGATGGTTCATGTGCTCTCCATATCCTGCGGACAAACAGTGCGGCTGGACAGGAGATTGATTACACCGGAGATCAGCATACTCACGGCATCACTTGCCATCATATGTGATCTGTTCCCGCGCCACAAGCTTGAGGTGGTGACCGGATGACAACCAAGTGTGCCCAACAAAACTATACAGCCGAAAGGCAGGACGACTGAACAGACGGATGCAGCACACCATATATATAGCTTATGGAGATGCTGTAAGCCAGACTTACAATTGTCTTTTTTTTGAGAACAACGAATACTTATGGTATGGTTGCCCAAATTGCGGGACCTGTGAGTACAATTGACAGGGATAACTTTCGAGCGCTTTGCAGCACGACATTGGTTCTCCCAGCACCAAATTCAACGCTCGTATAAAACGTAGAAAAGTTCGTCTTAGTGGAATGGCGAATCGAACGATTACCGAAGAGGAAATACACTTGCGTCAATCGTTAACCTTGTTCTATTGCACGTACTTATTCACGTCGATGCTTGGTGTCGACGGGTTTTGTCATTCGTCCATTTATCACTTGTCGCGAAGCATTCTTGTCTTGTCATTTGTGGTTGGTCCATTCAAGTTTTCGGTGTCGAAATTGCAGGTCTTGTGAGTTGGTGATATATCTGAAGGTTACTATACGAATCCTCTGGATGAGTTTTTTGCGAGATAAATATTATCTCCAGTTTTTCTCGAGCTTCCTGCGGTGAATTTTTTTTTCTCGGTATTTATGTGGTTATATGCTTTTCAGGGTGCCGCCACGATAAAGCACAAGTATAATAAATTTTGAACTCGTAGTATTTTGATTCATTGCATTGACCAGATCGTTTTTCGGTCGAGAATGATAAGAAGTACTTAGCGAGCAGTCGTTGATGTAACGTGTATAACTTTAAACCTATGTTAGTCGTCGATAGCAACAGACGCAATGACATTATTATTACTATCGCGATAATCTGTGGATAACTTCGAGCGAATCAATCCAGCGATTCAGCATCACATATGTATATTGACGCTACGAGATGGACCTGATCACAAGTTCCAAATCTTATTGGGGCGATGCCCAAGACCAATCCAAATATCCAGCCTTCGAGAATATATCCTGTACGGTTTCTTCGGCCTTCTTTCTACCCTCAACCTCACCGTCCTGTATCTCTCTCCACACTCTCACACACTCATGCACTTCTTCTGGTGTGCTGAACCCAGCCACAAGTGGTATATTCCCATGCACAGAGCCAGTATTTCGAACAGCGTATCCAAGCGCTAGGTTGGGTAAACCGTCCGGCCAGACGCAGGATGCTACTCTGGCTGCAGCTTTCATCTTTGCTGGTGCAGGATGCCAGGATGGTGGGAACGACGTAAGAAGACCCATACTGAACGGTGAGGCTGCGAGCAACTGTTTGACTTTCGCACGTTCCTGTAATTCTGGCGCAAACCGCGAGAACGTCCCATTCTGCAGTGTCAGGTGAGAATAGGATAAGATGACGTCGACGGGCTTGAAAGGCGGAGTGTGTAGGATTAGGAGTGCCAAACGCAGAAGAGTAGGCAAGGGATAACCTTGTTGTCCAGATCAGTCATTTCTGCACGAAGGAAGAGAACGAGACATGCCAGTGATGCCAATGTTTTTCACTAGGCCCTCCTCTTGGAGTGCCCGCAGTTCTGCGTAGGCGTCTAAAATCTTTTGGTCACCCTCACCCCAGATTTTGCCTTCATCTCCTTTGGCGAGTCCGTATGCAGAACTTTCCTCCGCAAGTGCACTCAGATTGTCGCCATTTGATCGAGGCGCGACCTGCGTACATACAAATTCCACATCGTGGAGGCATGCAGTATCTAGATAAGTTGTCTGCAAGCGTTCTAGACTCCGTTTCACGCTGTCACGTATTCTAGAGGGGGTGTAGTCAAAGTCTGATGGTCCAAAGCGCCCGCATTTGGTCATCTCAAACGCCAGATCGTCGATCAGACTTTCGACGATTGAAAAAGGCTCGAGGCTCACCAGCTGGTAGGAAGAACGAGGAAATTCCGTTTTCAATTCCTGGAGTGCATTGCCCAAGATAACTTCCGACGGGCCATAGTAGACCGAGGTATCAAATGCTCGAATCCCATACCTAGGGCAGTGAAAAGTTCAAGACATAGGATACGCTGTTGGCAAGACATACCGGAGGGCGAGGCCAATAGTCCGAAGTGGTATAGTACTTTCTAGATGAGCATCAGGATTATATTGATTTGCAAAGGTGCCTGCGCCGAATACGATTGCAGGTAATTTCATCGGCCCATCGAGAATAGTCTAATCAATGATCGATGTTCAGCGATATCCCATGAGGACGGGGACTGACGAGTGCGGTTCCGGGCACAGGAAGATTCTCGGTATTACTGATCATTACCGCACAGATCGTCGTGTATCGCAAAGGAGTAACGAGATTGAAATCGCGGCCCGTCGGCCGTGACTCGGGACAAACAATCTGTGACATTGTCTCAGAGTCCACTGGTTCAAGAAATTCGCGAATGAGCAAAATTGTAATATTCACGACTTGTTACAGACAAATTAAAGGTAGAGATAAGTTCATCTATAGTTTGTCGCGTACCCAGCTAAGGAACAAACATGTCAAAGTCAGCAATCGTTGGCACATGACAATAGAACAACCAACCTCCTCTCAAACTTCTGGTTCACAGACCCCATCTTCGTGTTCTGATCAGGTTCAATTGAGTTCCAGGGAGTGGGGTTGCTTTTCGTCCAAACGACTGTTAATGAGATCAGTCAAGCCCAGAAGAATTATCATTCTAACGGCTATACGTACCTGTGGGACCCATAGCCAATCTGTAAGTGTACCAAGTGGCACCGCAAACGACGGTGCCAATAATAGCATAACTACAAACAGTTCAGTTCGTGGGTTGCAAGTCCGTGATTATCCTCACATTGGAATGGCCTGTTGTTCAGAAAAAGTCAATAATTCACTCCGGCAGATATCCAAGGGGCACACAAACCTCAATGGCAAACCAATTCTTCATGAACGAAGAGCGGATGGGACGAGGGTTAGGTGCCATGGCGCGCAAGTTGTGGATTGTCCTGGACGAGTCGCTTTAACGTGTATGATCATATGTTCCCACGCACAAACGGATAATTCCGGAGCGAGGACTTTTTTATTTACACAATTTCAACGTTCATGCGTGAACTCTAGATTTCCCCGGGTGTGTTTTTTACCTACCGACCTATCTGGCGCCCTTGCGTACTCGTGTTCTCTTGGACGACCATTCCATAAGTATACCTGTATTGTGATTGTCTTTCTATGAGAAGCTACAAATCTTCCAAATTGGTCTTCTGCCTGCGACTGACTTTTTTTTACACATTTACTCGTTCATGGACCCTCCGGTGATACTAATTCTACCTACCTATACTCAGCCTCGTGTACTCGTGTTCCCTTGGGCAACCATACCATAAGTATTCGTTGTTCTCAAAAAAAGACAATTGTAAGCCTGGCTTACAGCATCTATATAAGCTATATATATGGTGTGCTGCATCTGTCTGTTCAGTCGTCCTGCCTTTCGGCTGTATGGTTTTGTTGGTCACACTTGGTTGTCATCCGGTCACCACCTCAAGCTTGTGGCGCGGGAACAGATCACATATGATGGCAAGTGATGCAGGCTGCTAAAGGAGATCAAAGTTGTCTTAAAAGTCAACACCAATGACTGGATCCAGGCCGGTTTTTTATTAGGTCTTTTTACCGGATGAGTACCGGGTCGCTTTTCAGGAGGGCCGTTACGGCCTGTCCCACGACCGGTTCAATGTATTGGCCACTGATACGATATAGGGAGTGGAGTGGTGGGTCGACAGAGAATACCTGAGTAAATAATCCGTTGCGACAATGAACTACTATTTTGTCCTTCAGTGTCTCGTTTGGATACTCTTACCTAGAGGAAGGCGGTCGAAGTGGAAGTTCCGCAAAGTGAGCGGTTCCTCCTCTCTAGGTTCCACGTGGATCGTTTGTCGCAACTGATTAGATCCCTTCATTGGTGATGTAAAAACCTAGTTTTGACTTCACAAATATATTCCAAGACAACTTTCTGACCTCACCAGTTTGCAGGATCTATGACAAGGACGTCATAGCCACTGAAGCCGATTGAAGCATGCTAATAACCAATGAGGCGCCTTCATCGCTGCATATACGGCTCTCAAACTTCGTGAGACGCGAGATCGAAAAAAAGCAGAGGAAGGAACGTGGAGGACTCAAACAATCAGATCCAGTTCCTGAGTGTCACGGGTGATAGGGATTCTAAGAAACCAGAATTTGGTGGAGGAATAGTCGAAGGAATAAGTGCAAAACCCCCAGTCGCTTGTGAGCTCTGAAAGTTTCAGTTGAGGAAGGAAACAAAGCGTGAGATCATAGCTGAGGAGGATTCATCGAATAGAAGGATGAGAACTTAGATAGAGACCGAAGATTGGTCCTAGATCCCGTCTAAAGACCTATACCCGTCACCTAGTATGAGCGCCCAACTTCCCTATCATCGTAGAACAAGAGATCAAGGTAAGAGCCAACCTCTGAATTGGACAGTCTAACCGACAGTAGGCGGGCTCGTAGGTCTTCGCCTCGCTCTCAAGAATGACTGAGCAGAAGGGTTTTCGTTGGCGTGGGTCCCGGAAAGAGGAATTGCTGATAAGTGCAATGGCAAAGTGGACGCAGTTGGCGTCGACATCAAGTCATGCTAGGAGTTCGAGAAGTAGATGGCTATGATGATTAGTATGGGACAGTAACATTGCTTCTACTCCTCATTTCTGCCATCGGCCATGGCTTGGGACCAAGGTATCAAAGAGAACGGGTGATGAATGGTCAGAGTCCCGTTGTGCAATAATACACAGCTGACAAATAATTACTGCTTCTTCCAGTGCCATGGCTATAGACGGGCTCATAATCGTGGACAAAACTGGGTACGTCATATATTCCACCCGTCATACAGCCATTTTGAAGTCCAGGCATTTGAAGTCGTCCTATCATTCAGTCCGGTTTTCGATCGACGTCCCCGTCCTATCCTCTTCTACATATTGACGCGTTGAACAATGCTCTCGCAAAGTCTTCTGACGACGTTGACCCTGTGATTTACGTGCCTCCATACAACACCGCTGCTGCTGCTGCTGCTTGTTGTCATGTAAAATGCGGTGATATCAGAATTATGTGTCCGGTTAGTGGTGACGGTTTGTCTTGAGCTTGGTTTTGTCCTTCCGGGACGAGGCTCACCTATGTTTCGCAAGTGGATCCACTATTCGCATTTGCCTTTATCCAAGCTTTCATCGATATCCTGAATGAATACTTTGGCAACGTGTCTGCTGCCACTTTGAAGGATAACTTCGATGTTGTTTACCAAGTAAAGTCGTCCTTGATCAATCTCTACACTTCTGCTCATGAAACTCAGCTCCTTGAAGAGACCTTGGACTCTGGAGGTCATCCCCTGACCACATCTTCCAACGCTTTGCGTGATATCGTCCTACCACCGTCTCTTTTGACCAAACTCCTCAGTGTAGCTGGTGCAAATATCACTCCATCTATCAATTCAGGATCTGGACTCGGAAGTGGTCCATTTTCATCTCCGATACCCTGGAGAAAGGCTGGACTACGATATGCGAGCAATGAAATATATTTCGACATGGTAGAAGAGCTGAATGCCATTGTTAACCGGTTTGTATATCAATCAGGTTTTCAATCAATCCATCCTGAACGTGTCCTGCAGGCACGGTACTACCCTTTCAAGTACAGTACGAGGCACGATAGAGACGAACTGTAGGTTATCAGGTCCGTACAGGTTTTTCTCGTTGTTCCAGTCTTTCACTACATTCGTGAAGGCACGCCTGACTGTCTATTGTCCTTCTCGAATCCACAAGTTTTAGGAGACTGTGCTTTCCATCCTTGTGTGAGGTTCGCAAGTGCGACAAAGTTTGCCTTGTTATTCTCTAACTCAGGTATAGGCTGAAGCGCTGGTCCGATTCCAAGTCTCTGTCTTTCGTTCCACCAGATGGCCGATTCATACTGGCAGAATATCGCTATACACCCACTCAAGTATCAGCATTCGCGCGCTTCGTCAATACGCCGACTAATGTAACGGTTCCTCCGCTTAATCTGGCACGTGACCACGTACCTCTACCCTTTACACTTAAACCCATCGTTGAACTCGAAGGAAATGGGGGTGAATGAACTCTTGATCAACCGCCTTTCATGTTCTGACAAAGAAAACGTGTTGGTTAGGCAACTTCGATCTCACCCTCACATCTCGTCTCTCAACGAGGGACGTAGAAAATCTGGTAGCAGAGTTGCGTCTTGGAGAGGGTGCTGGCGGTATCAAGTGTGTCACAGCTCGAGGAGGTGCAGCGGATCGATATGGACGAGGTGTGGAAGGCGTAAGGGCGTCTTGGGCTTTTGACTTGAACAAGAAGGTATGTGGATGTTTTCGGCTCCTGTCACCTGGGTATATCTTCTACTATTCAGATTTTACGCTGGGAGATCCCGCTGGTCTCTCCCTCGAGTTCCTGGAGTCTTCGCGGTTCGTTTACCACCTCGTAAGCTGATTATACGCCACGTGCAAGCACAAAGCCAATTGATCATAAAACAGAGCATCCACGCCTCGCCCTTCTCATGCAGTACAGATTAGATTCGAGATTCAGTCTCATACGTTTTCCGCACTAAAAGTCGAGCAGTTGAAGATAACAGGGGAGGTGTACAAACCATATAAAGGCGTTCGAGGCAGATCTCTCGGGAAAGTAGAATGGAGGTGGTAATACTGGTCCACTCCTTGTGATTCTGGGGCATTCCATGAGAATTAGATCGGACGGTGATAGATAGGCTTAAATTCTCATCAGGTTGAGGAACAAACCAAAGTGTACGTATTACACTGGCTAGTGGACGCCATTGTTTATTCATTTCAGATTGTATCCTACATAGTCCTCAACATTGCCAAGAGAAATAGACGGGACTGGATGCATGATCCTGCCTGCTTAAGTGTCTACATAGACACTTATCTGGTTCTGATGATACCCGCATTAACAAGTTTCTGTATCTTAGACCTGACCACGGGGTTCTTCATGTGATCCTGCAGTGCTTTGGGATCGGTCTGGGCTTGTTGAAGAATTTGCTGCATAACAGGGTCATTCATGATTCCCTGCGGAGCAAGAAGAGAAAGAAAATTGAGTTTCCCGCGATGCATACAGGGGTAAAGTAACTCACCGCCACTTCAGGATCACGCATGGCACGCTCGAGAGTCTGTTCCTGCGTCTCCTCGCCGCGTTGGCTGAATATGGCCTGTTGCACCTTAAACTCCTGTTGTTGGATCTCCGAAGTATGCTTATGCTCTTCATCGATATCCCGCGCCTCCTGAATAGCCTCAAGAGACTTCGTGTACTCGCGCATCGAAAACAGGACGTTCGATTTGCGGATGTAAGCCTTAACTGATTGGGCGATGAGCCAAGAGGTGAAGGAACGTTAATAACGTAGGGCTGACATACCGAACTTGGGATCTGTCTTGATAGCCTCATTGACGTCCTTGAGAGCCTCGGGTAGGGCGGCGAGTTTAGTATAAGCTGCAGCACGGTTGTTGTACCCGCGCGCGTCTGAAGGGTCCCGCTTGATACTTTCTGTGTACGACTTGACAGCGGCAGCGAAGTCGCCTGCTTTGAAGTGGGCGTTACCCTCCTCGCGTGCGACGGCGCTCTTTTCAGGGTCAATGTACGCCTGCCGGTCGGCTTCCTGTTTTATGCGCTCAGCTTCCCGCAATTTGTTAAGAATGTCTGGTGTGCGATGCTCTGTCAGAGATTTGTTAAAGTACTTGATGGCAGAAGTGAGGTCGCCCTTCTTGACATAGGTTGAGCCAGCACGACCGTAAGCCTTGGCAATCAGCTTGTAGTCCGCTCGAAGCTAGTCAAATATTGGTTAGCTTTCGTGATTAGAAATTCAAGATGACCGAATTTACTTCTCGTCCTTCCTCAACAGCCTTCTCACACGTCTCAAGAGCTTTATCGTAATCACCTTGCTCATAGTACACAGCTAAAAGTGCATTGGCACTGGTGTTCTGCGGTAGCGATGACGTGTGACGCACCACTAAGGTTAGTGAGGAAAGTCAAATCCTTCGGCCAAAGGTCCCAAGCCTTTTGGTACAACGTCGCGGCTTCTTCAAAATCCTTCGCCTTGTATGCAACCCCTCCTGCCTCCTTAGCTGCGAGAGCCTCCTTCTTGGCCTTTGCCTCCTCATCATCTTCCTCTGTCATTTCTACGTCCTCTTCAGCAGGGTGAGAGGCGGGGGTGGGTTCAGACCCGGATTTAGAGGAGGTGGCGGGCTGGGGCGGCGATTGAGTTTGAGAGCTCACATCCGGTGGAAGTTCATCGGACCCTTCAGGTCCAGCAAAGCCCTGCATATCGATACCAAGGGCCACGCCCAGGACATCAATCATACGAGGATCTTGTAGTGCCCTGATGGCCGTATTTCAAAAGTCAAGGATGTAACGTAGGTTTATGCGACTCACGTAGAAGCAAGTTGGGGATTCTTTTGATACATCTGAATCTATGAAACATTGACGTTGGAAATTCAGGATTCAGGCAGATTTGAGAGAAACCTACCTTTTGGACGAAAGCAGGATCAGCCAAGTGCTTGGAAGTCCTTGGGTTGGTAGCGAGTTTTCCTAAAAGGTTTGGATCTGAGAACATTTTGGCAAAAGGACCTGCATCGTCAGAGGCTTTACGCGGATAGGTGAGCGAAGCATAAACATCTGACTATGGTTAGTGAGTTTTACCTTTGGCATCCTGGACTTCCTGAAGACCTTTACGAAGAGCAGGACTATCCTCAACAGCCAAGCCGCTCTGGTACGCAGCAATCGCCTCATCATACTTCTTCGCGCCGTGGAGAGCTGCACCCTTACGTGCCCAACCTTTTCCCCAGGTGGGATTCAATTTGACGGTCTGAACCAGACCTCAACGCTGAATAGATACATGTGATCAGAGAATTGTCTTGACGTACCTCTTCTGCGTCCGCAAGAGCACCGTCCCAATCCTTCTTCCCAGCTTTAGCCGCAGACCTATTTGAAAATAGGACGTGGTTTGTGGAATCGATTGCAATAGCTTGCGAGAAGAGATCGATCGCCTTGTCCCATTCTTTGGCCGCAAAGGCTTTGTTTCCTTGGTCCTTGAGAGTGTTTGCCTAAATTCTATTAGTAGTTGACTTGGTAACAAGTATCTTGGTACACACTTCAGACATTGATAGATTGCAAGGGATGAAGTGAGGCGTCCCCGGAAGGACTTTTATGAAGACAAGATCTTTCTAGAATTTACTACCATGATCACGTTCTAAGACCTAACCCATATAATTGAAACTGACATTTGCTCAGCAAACAATACAAGATGGACTCTTCAGCGATACCACTCCGTGGGACCAAGGAATACAATGATCGACGAGAGGTTCTTCGCAAGGTAGCGAAAGACACACTTGCGGCCATTAAGACCGGCTTTGTTCTGAACGGTGTTACTCACGAACTCCAACCCAAAACAGAGGACTCCAAAAAACGAACCGTATATTACGCGCCCAACTCGCTCCTTTCCACATGGTCTATCCCTCCGACCATACCTGTGGTTGCCACACGGACACGGTTTACAGTCCTGGAAATATCTACTATCCAAGCTGCTCGTCTTCTCGTATCATCAGCTGCCCCACACGAGAAGATTGCGATACTCAATTTTGCCTCGGCCAAACATCCAGGCGGAGGCTTCTTGAACGGCGCTCAAGCCCAGGAGGAATCGATCGCACGAGCCTCCACATTATACCCCACTCTCATGACTAGCCAGGCCCAGAATTTCTACACTCTCCACAACCGCGACTCTAAGAGTGGCCTCTACTCTCATGCCATGATATACTCGCCTAATGTTGTTGTCTTCCGTGACGATGACGGTGGATGGGTAGAACCGATAGTAGTTGATGTTTTGACGAGTCCTGCTGTGAATGCCGGTGTCCTTCGTAAGTCTCCATGGGGCAAGTCAGCACCTGAAGCAACCGAAGAGAGGATTGAGAAAGCGATGAAAGAGAGGATGGGCAGGATTCTATTTCTTCTTGAGCAGCAAGGTGCAAAGCACATTGTACTCGGGAGCTTTGGGACAGGGGTTTTTCAGAACAATGTGACGACAATTGCGAGGTTATGGGCAGAATTGTTAACAACGCCGGACGCAAGGTTTCAAAACTGCTTCACTCGGGTTGTCTTCGGCATTCTGGGCAACAAGACGTTTACTGAATTCAAAGCAGCCTTCGCTGACTGAAGACTTGGGAGTGAGGATGCCAAACAAATGGTTTATATTTCTTTTTTGTGGAATGGATAATGATATCCATCTTCGGTGCAGAGTATACAATGTACGAAACTGTGAAGTACTAGAGATAGTCAGAGAGCTCGTAGGAGTCTCGAGCGTAGTTTTCATGTCCCCTCTAATTCTTCAACAGTCTATGAGGGGTAGTCTGCCCATATCTACGCAAGGAGAAAATGATCGAAATCGACATGGGCATCTTGGTCACGGATGGATGTGTAGGTACAATTTCTATCTAGAATTTGAAAAAACTCCCAGAGTAATACCATGGAGCAACGCCTCCGCAGGGGCCAAACTTGAATACTCGTGGTCCGTATCTACTCTGCCCATTACAGATGACCTTGCAGCCAAGTGGATATTCTGTAATACATATAGTATGCGGTCGGCATCTTCGCTGCGCCGGCCGGACAATTGTGTATTGTGGAGAATCTTAACGAATTATGTCAAAGATCAGAAGTCGTTGAATGACCACATGTTACAGATACTTATCAAGTAGGTTGATAAAGACCTAAAGAAAGCGTAGAGAACATTCCTGGATCAGAAGATAAGACAAAGATGGTAAGAGTTGGCAGTTACCGGAAGCCATATTACTACATGAAGAAAAGTATACGCAGGCATATACTACGCCTTCGGTATTCCGTAAGTTGAACGTCATACTGGTGCATATGTTCTTTTACTTATTCCGAATCAAGGTGAATTGAGATGAAGGAACCTCATATGAACAATCCCCCTGATTATACATACACATATTTTTTCTCTGAAACTAGGTCAAAAGACAGAGAGATTTTGAGTAGGATGTTGTCGTAGGGTCCGAACGATGTAAGGAAATGCGCATCAAGTGCATTTTCACGCCCACTACTGTCATGTGTCACGATGTGCAAAGGGTTCGCTATGTGTAAAATGCATTTATCAGGCCATTCCCTTGTCTGTTGGGTCCAGGAAAAAATCAGTAGCTATGTGTAGTGTATATCAATAGTTCTATCCAATTTGTTTATGAGGAACTCGAGATGGAAAAATGTAAGAAGCACAAAAGTGCGAAATCAGAGCTAATTTGCGACCCCACCGGAGCTCGGTCGAATGGAGTGTGTGAAATCTGACTACACTGAATCCTTGCATACATGTATCATCAATTTGCCGAAGCATACAGAACAGTGGAAAGCATAGAGAAATGGATATCTTTCTGTTCAACGAAAACGAGTGTGACAACTTGAAGGCTGTTAGCGTACGGCTGCGCCGGCATGCACTCAAAATGAAATCAACACC
>JAGGAQ010006157.1:0-31676 GCA_017657225.1 Termitomyces sp. T69sscA
GAGTATCTACTTACTACTCTGCGCCTTATATACTACGTGGTACGTATGGCCCGGGGGTCAGGCCCGGGTTCCAGCAGCGGGTCGCGGCGCCGGGGCTTGGGATGAGACCCAGGGGCCGCGCGGGACGGGGCGAGGCCAAGACATGTCGCGCGGAGGTCTCGCAGTGGAAGCGCAGAGACACACGGTGGTGGTACTGTGAGGGGGGAGCGGGAGCGGGGCGTGGCGAGTGGAGGTCGGCGGCAGTGATGCGCGATCATGATGCGTGATGGGGGGTCTCGGCGCGGGTCGGGGGTGACGGGTGGTGCCGGCGCTGATGTGACGTGATAGCCGAGACCCGGCGCTGATGTGGCGGTTACGGCGGTGATGGCCGGGAGGTGCCGCAAGTGGCGGTAGCTGTGGCGTTGACGGGCGGTGATGGCCGGTGATGGCTGGGGGAGTTGGCCGGGTAGCGGTCCGGGCCCGGGGCGGCTATGGGGGTGGTATTGGGAGCGCTGGAGTCCTGGGGGTCAGTAGCGGGTCGTGACAGGCGCGATGGATCCCCACCATTCGATGTTGAGGCAGGCTGTTCGAGGAATGTGGTGCACGGTGAATGGCGCGGAGGGAAATGAAGCTGCAAAACTGAAAAGGCTACGAATGAACGCGCATGACATGGGGATTACCTGCGATGTGAATTGCAGGAACCCAGTGAGTTCGTTGAGGTCGTGCTTAGTGCAGCGCTTACGAGATCGCCAGGCTAGCATGGTTTTGTGGAGGTAATCGAGCTTGTCTTGCGGGAGTCGAACTTCCATGGCCAGAGAATCGAGTTCTAAGCCCAGAAACTCTATTGTTGTGTGAGGGCCGATGATCTTGGAGGGCTGGAATGTTAGCCCGAGTTGCGCGCCGAGATGGAGGGCCCACAATAGGGATTGCTGGACCAAAGAGGGTGGGGATCGAGGCGGGAATATGCTAAGGAAGTTGTTGAGATAGTGTCGTATATGTGTAGGAATGTTGCGCTGGAGGATCCAGTGCAGTGCCTCGGCAAAAAGATTAAAGATGTATGGCGTGGAATGCGCGCCAAATGCAAGGACAAGGTCATGGTAAAATGAGCCAAGCCATTCGAATCCCAGGAGCGGCCAGTCTGACTGACGAACTGGGATATGGCGGAAAGCTGACTCCAGGTCAAGCTTGAGCATCAGGGAGCCAGGTCTTGATGCTACAAGGTCGAGTATGGCGCGATTGATCATGTTGTACACGATTGAAGCCTCGGAGTCTGCTATACCGTCATTTACAGAGCTCCCCTCTGGCCACGAGAGGTGGTGTATGCGGCGAACTTTGCTTGAGCATTTGCGTGTGACTGCACCGATGGGAGATGCTTGAAAGTTGGGGAACGGAGGTGATGAGAATGGACCATGCGTGCGCCCAGTGGCAACTTGTGCTGCGATGTCGTTCGAGATTGCTGTGGTAGTTGCATGGTTCGAGAGAGCCGATTTGAGGTTGCTGCAGCCATGACTTAAAGCCTGATCACCTGTGAAGCCGATGTCAGCACCAATGCGTATGATTTAAATAATAGTATGTACAAGGACGTAATCTGGGTACTCATGTAAATAGTGAGCCCAGGCCTGCTCATTGAGTGAGGAGTGAGCGTGGGGGAGGTGCGATATGTCCGGCAGGGGGGCGTTGGCACGAGGGTTAGTGTTAGGGCAGGGTGGGGGGAGCAGGAGGTTGTCAACGAGAGGAGCAAGAGGTAAAAAGCCGGAGGACGATGTTGCGCTCGGCATTTGGCCTGAGCAAGCCACGAGAGCACATGGGTGGTGGCTTGCCTAGCCCCCGGGCTAATCTTTATGTTGATGCTTCCCGTGGTCTGGCTTTCCGCATGTAGTGCATGCGTGCAGGCGACCCCATGGGCATGGACTGGTCGTGCAATGGCCGTTGTTGAATTTCCTGCATGGCTCGCTGGGGTTTGCTGGGCTTTTTGCTGCCTTGGCTTTTGCGGGAGCTGTCTTCCGGTGAGCGTAAACGTGCTCAGAGAGAAGGTCATTATTGTGCTTACCCCACTGCGTATAGTCTCCTGCCACCATGTCTGCGCGACGACAGTTGAAGAAGATTGCATGGTAGTCGTAGACTGCCGCCCACTCGTACTCAGCAATGAGTTTCACGAGGTGGGCAGTGTAGCGAAAGAATGATCCTGAGGCTGTGGGGTCGTTCACGTGGAAAGCTAGGATGTTGAAGTAGGCTTGGAGTGGGATGATGACTGAGAACGGTGTCTTGTACTCTCTGGCTGAGCGGTGGCTAACCTCGAACTGATTTGTTGCCCCGTTGAATGTGTAGGCTGTTTCTTTGTCCTGGTTTGATGGGTCAAGCTTATGGAGATCCATGGCTTTGAATTCGTGGGATATGATAGCTGCAATGACCGTGGTGTCAACGTTGGGGAAATGGGAATGAAGGGAGAGAGAAGCAGCAGAGGACGCACTATTGAGTCCTGCGGGGATTAGCAGTACGAATGAGTTCATGGGCAACGCTGAGGCGGGGGGAAGAGAGTTGGTTGGGGGTGCTGTGTTGAGCCTGGCCATGAGGTCCTGCATCATGGCTCGAAGCTCTGCATGAGAGTCCCAAAGCGTGTTGAGTTCTTCTGCGATTGACGCGTTGGAAGAAGTCATTTGGCTATCTGGGGGGCTTGGAGATGCTCGTGTAAAGCGACCGTCGGGTGCTCTAAGAGACTGAGAGGGCATGCGCGTGTAAGTGCAGGACACTTAGATCAGGAGCGAAATAAACATGTGACGTAGTCTGTGGGCGCGGCGCTGCGAGTGCAGTGTGAGACGATCGAGACTAATATGATAAATAACGAGTGAGACTTACCTGTGAGTGCAGTGTGAGACAATGAGGTCTCTGTACTGGCGCCCGCAGGCTTATAACGACAGAGGACAATGATCATGTTGAGACAAAGGAAAGGTGGCCAGAGGCCAGGGTAGAATGTGCAAATGTGAAGAGATAAAAGGGAATGTAATCTAATTGGATTGGCCTGAATTAACCCTGGGCAACCCCCATCACTCACTTGCCCGATCTAACAACAATTCATATAATGTCACATGCATGTGACAACAGCTGTGACCACATAAACAGTGAAATTATCATGACAATTGATAACATGCAAGGAATAGTAATGGATGCCAAAGGTGGCCAGGCATGTAGCAGTCCAGGTGGTGCATGCTCCTAAAGTGTCATGGAGCTATTTGGAGAAGTGGGAGTCTCAGAGCCAGGGCTTAGTACTGGAGGTAGGCAGCAGGTTGTGACAGCTTCTCTTGTGGCATGCAAAAAGTGGAGATGACTGTCAAAGCTTCAAGATGGAAGATCTTGTCCTGTGGTGTGCTTGCTGAGATGACATGCTAGAAGCCTTTCTGAAATTGAGGGAACCAGAAGCCTCAACCAGTAAGGCATACATTGGATTCAGTGGTTGCATTTACATCAACTTCATTCCATGCTGTACTTTTATGGAGCCAAATGCCTAAAGAAGCTTTCATATGCTGCACACTCCACACAAGGTCTCTCTCTTTTTGTGGAGCTGTTGGCCCAGAATTGGGCATTCAAATGTTTACTGGTAGTTGGCATAGACATTGGACAGATATGGTGCTAGAAGAGGGTAAATGTTCAGTCTTCAATTAACCCATCCTGCTAATCTTTGCCATGTTCACTTTAAAAAATACCATGACTATCCTTTTGCTGATCCTGCAACGTGTTTCATTTCTACAATTAGGGCATGACAAGCTTCATCCAGCAGGATTATTGTCATTGAATTTGGATCAACTTGAATGTCAATTATAACCAAAGGAGTGCCAGAAAGTTGTTTCTTCTATTTGTGAGAGATTCTGAGCTTGTCCCAAAGTGTCAGTAATTTGTCTTAATTGTGGAGGACCTAGGTACTGTAGAACATAGTGGACCAAGTCCCCCTCATTGTTCACTCTATAAGAATCATCATTGAACACCATTGACAAGTAGATCTCTCATATGTTTTGCACTAGTCCTCATCCACCAAAACAATTGCATCTATCCATGTGTTATTCACTGTCAATTGTTACAATCTGCTTTAACTGCCAGTGTTTATGCATGGATATCAAATGATAGGCCTCTGCCACATTATATTTCCAAAAAAGTGAGTCTGTGGTCTGAGCCCTTGCATATGTGCAATAAAGTTCACCCAAGTGGTGCATGTTGTCAAGTGGCATGCCAGCAATGTCATCATAGGGAATCATTGAGTTCATGGAGTACTGGCTAGTAAAAAGATCTGTTACCATGTGAAAATTTGAGGAATGAAGCTTAGATATTGCATATATATGTGAGCTTGTCATAGAAGAAAAGAGGTTCTTTCCAAATGCTAATGAGAAATCCTCTTTTTCAACCTCAATGTCTCTTTGTGCTCTGAGGCAATTTGCTTCTGCAAGATCCCTTGGTGTTTCAAGGGACATGTCACAAATAGAGGGGCATGTATCTATATGGCTGTCTGCAAAAGACCAGAAGCTTTCTCTCAAGCCTTTACAGACTGACCTGACAAACAATTAATTGAAGTGAGAGTCCAGCAAGGTTTCAAACTTGTTGACATTAATTAGTGTGACAATTTGGAAGAGTTAAAGGTGGTCTGCCAGTGTCTGAAGGGATCTGAAATTGAGTTGAATCTTTGATGGCAGTGAACTTACTCCCAATCACTGAGCAGGATGTGTGTGCCTCCTCCAAGTTTGGCTTTGACAGCTCTATCATAAGCAATGACTTCACCATGTGCTGACTTGTGTTTAACTGCAAAGAGTCTAAGCACATGGGCAATGTAGGATTGTATCTTTCTCTATCTGAGAAGGCAAAGACAAGTGCTTTAGCATAGATAGATGTGGCTGTGGGCTACTGCCTGCTGGTCTCAACTTTGGAAGCTGGAGCACTGTATCCGAAAATGAGCTCATTGTGTTTGAGATGCCCTAAGGAGCCCCAAAATGGTGGATTCTGCTGTAGATGGCATCAAAGCAAGCTTCCTCCCCTCTGAGGATTTTATTCCATTCTGAGGGGGGAATTTATGATGAAGCAAGATGTGAACTGAGGATAGCCCACTTGATTGCACTGGAGTTGCACATGTATTGTTGTAGTAGCTTTTGATTTCATGTACAGCAGGGATCTCCATCCTGTTGAGCAAGCTTCTCCTTTTAATACCATGGCAGCTTTCTCTCATTGAGTCACTGTTTCTTCTAGTTGCACTCATCTGTTGCAGAAGATGAACAAGTCTACCAAGTGTTAGGTCCTACCACAAGGGCTCAAAATCAGAGATAAAGGCATGGAGATCTAGCCAAGCTAGAATAAGAAGGAGTCAAAGCAAGAAATAAATGAAGAGTGAGATGGAAACTGGGAGCAAAGATAGGAGATAAAGCAGGAAGAAACTTAGAGACTCTAGGCAGAGAGAGATAGAGTTGAAAGAATAGATTGAAAAGGATGAGTCAAGTAGAGATGAAAGCAAAGAGGCAATTCAAGACAAGTAAAAAATGAGATGAGACAATACAAGACAAGTAGATCAAGTTGAAATAGGAGAAATAGGAACATGAGATACAAGATGAAGCAAAGACTGAATACATAAGGCAATGAAATATCAAAACCACTGTACCTAGTGCTATGCTACAACTTATATACAATAGATGGTAAGTAGGCTTTATAATACAGGTTTGTGCCTTGGTAACAAGTTGTAGTGCTGAGGCTCCAAGTAAAGTCCAGAGATTGTGCAAGACTGTAGTAGATGTTGGCATGGGTTGTGCAGCACAAAGGAAGCTTCCAAAGAAAGAGTATTTCTTTGGAAGCATGAGCAAGCAGAAGGCATGGAATGGTGAGGAGGCAAGAAGCTGAGTGGAGAAAGGAGCATCATGCATGGAGGTAAAAGTGAAGGTGATGCATTGGTCATGATGCATGATAAATGCTTGGTGGAGGCCAGAAAAAGTTTCAGTATGGGCCAGAGAAAGCACTGGAGATTGTTAGGGCCAGCACTGATGTGGCATCAGCAGGTGGTGATGGCCAAGTAGATGCTAAAGGTGGTGGTGGTTTGGTGCTGATATGGCAGCAACAGGCAATGATGGCCAAAGAAATGCCAGGGGTAGCAATGATGAATACTAAGGGTGGCCAAGTGTGTAACGTTCCAGGTGGTGCATGCCTTCAGAGCATTGTAGAGCTGGTTTGGGAGGGTGGGATCCTTGAGGCCAAGGCTCAGTACTGGAGGAAGGTGGTAGGCCATGGCACCAAGTTAGTTTTTCCTGCTTCAGCTTGATCCTCCTGTACAGACTTGATGAGCTCCTAAATGAGTCAATCAACTGACTTGAAAGAGAGGGAGCATCAAGTGAGGTCAATTCTCTTGTCTGAATTTTCTCCTCTCTAGGCATCACTATCACACTGTCTTCCATCACCCTCTGCAACTTGTTTAATAGAGCCTCCAAAGATTCTATTTGGTTCTCAGAGAATCTGAGATGCTTTCTGATATTTTGCTCAACAGAGTACTGCGCAATAGTCTCTTTGACATTGTCAAGGAGGCAAAAGTAGCTAGTAATGGAGTCCTGCTAGATCTCAAGCAGGAGCAAAGAGCTGTTGGTAACAATGATGAGTTGTGTAATGGTAACAAGTTTAAATCATTTGCTAAGACAAAAGTCTTTGATCAACTTATCAAGTTGTTGGACAATTGTCATGACCTGCTACCTACTTCTGATACCAAACCCTGGCTCCAGGACCCCCACCTTTCCAAACCAGCTCCACAACATCCCAGATCTGAATTGCTATCTAACCAACCACCCTTGGCACCCATTACTGCCATCATTGGCATCCCTTTGGCTATCACCATCTGTTGCTGCCATATTACTGCTAACTCACTGCCACCCTTAGCAGCCTCTTGGCCATCACCACCTGCCAATGCCACATCAGCCACTGGCCATAGAAATCCCCAGCACTTCCTCTGGCCCATACCAAGACTTTCTCAGCCTCTACTTAGCAACCATCATGCATCACAACCAATGCATCACCTTCAGTCCAATCTCCATGCACTATGCCCTCTCTGCTTAACTCTTCACCTTGTTGCCATTTTATGCCTCCCACTTGCCCACACTCCCAAAGCAACACTCTTTCTTTGGAAGCTTTTTTTTGCACCCCACAATCCACACTTGCACAATACCCAAGTTTCACTTGGAGCTCTTGTCAGGTTCTGCTAACCACAGAGGCTCAATCCACTGGGCAAGTACCTTACGTAGTGAGCACTGTATCCACAGATGCAGCATACTGGCAGGAGCACTGATGACACCTAAAATTGTACCCAGTGGTGCCTGAGTAGGCAGTCACAAAGCGTGTAGCATTGGGCTTGCTAGTTGAGGTGAGCTGGACAGGATCCCAGAAGACAGGTTAGCAGAGAACAATGGTAAGGAAATGGTGAGGGGAAGCTTAGCGTAGTCGCCAAGTGTAAGGTGCTTGCCACAGTTGCAAAACGTATGAATGGCTAGTACACCGGCATAATCCCAGTGGCGAAACAAGGACACTGTACAAAAGTGCTTTTGGCATAGAGTAAACTTATAAGAGGCAAAATTGAGCTTTGAAGCTCAAGCATAAGAAATAATGGTGAAGGTCACTTCCTATTTGCAGACTATAAGTACAGTATATATAGTAAAGTGTAGGCGAGGTCGCCGTTGGCGACCCTTGAGTCGCCAACATAGAGAACTAGTAAGTAAATAGTAGACCACAATCTTTTATATAGAAAAATGTCCATCAGCTCTTAGCGACACCTAACGGCGTCAGTCAGGTCGTCTAACATGTCAAAAAAATGCCAAAAGTAAGTATGGAATCACCAAAATGTCAATATTGTGAAATGATGGCTGTTACTAGGGAGTGGCGGCAATGCCAGCAAAATCTTGGAGTCAAGAAAATAAAGTAAATAAATCAAAAAATAATGATGAAAAATACGCCAAAGGTAAGCCCAGGGTTCGAACCTCAGCTTTTTGAGGGGGTGGCAGGTAATCCATAGGGCGCGCTAACCATTAATCCATACAGCTGTGCCAGAAAAATTGTTAGTATGTCTTTTGCTACAACCTGAATCTTATCAGCATGAGGCATAGAAGACCAAAGTGGGACAGAAAGCATGGGTGGGGGGCCACCAGTAATGCTGGGATGGAGGGTGAGTGCCGGTGAGGGGTGAAGAACAAGTCCTGGGGGTAGGCATGAGTCCTGGAGAGGCAAGAGAATAGAACAAGCAAGCACTAGTGCACAAGTGAGTCTTGGGAATCAATGAAATGAGAGTGGATGAACATGGGAACTTAGCGAGTCCTGGGGATGGAAGTGAGAGGAGCGGAGATCAAGTGAGCTGAAAAGAAAAATAGTCAAGATAAGATAAGGGAAGTAGAAACAGAACAAGTCAAGACTTGAGGCAGGAGACAGAAGAGACAAGGGGAACTTAGAGGCTGGCAAGGAAAGGAAGAGTAAAGCAGAGATGGAATTAGAGTACAAGATGAGTAGAGGCAACAAATAGGAGCAGATATGAGATGAGTATGATAAGAAACAGAGCAGAATCAAAAAACAGAGACTGGAACGCATGAGACTATGAGACAGAGACTGGTGAAACAATATGAGAAGTACAATAATATCAAAACTAGAGTACTACTTGCTACTCTACAACTTATATACTGTGTGGTAAGTAGGCCCAGGTCCCAGTGGCAGGTTGCAGTGCCAGGGCTTAGGGTGAGACCTGAGGATTGCGTGGGGTGGTGGTGAGGGTTGAGACATGTTGCGCAGCACAGAGGTCTTGCATTGGAAATGCAGAAACATGCAGCAGTGAGGCGGTGAGCAGGTGAGCAGGAGCAGAGTGTGGCGTGCAGGGATTGGATCAGCAGTGATGTATGATCATGATGTGTGATGGGGGTCTCAGCATGGGCCAGGGGAGCACCAGGTGTTGCCAGCGCTGGCGCTGATGTGGCAGTCACAGGTGGTGTGATAGCTGAGGCTGGTGCTGATGTGGCAGTTATGGCAGTAATGGCCAGGGAGATGCCAGAGGTGGCAGTGGCTGGTGACGGTGACAGGTGGTGATGGCTGGGGGTTGCCGAGGTGGTTGGCTGGGTAGCAGTCTGGGCCTGGGCAGTTGTGGAGGTGGGTTTGAGAGGGTGGGAGTCCCAGGGGTCGGTGGTGGGTCGTAACAGCTCTGGCACCACAACTCATCACTGAGGCCTGGACCTGTGCTCCAGAGCCTACTTACTACCTATTGTATATAAGCTGTAGCATAGCCTCTGTACAGTAGTCTTGATATTGCCTTACCATCCATATTTCTGTCTCTGTCTTGTCTTGTGTCTCATGCTCCAGTTTCTCTAGTTTTGACTCCATTATTTTGTCTTGTACTGCCTCATCTCATTTCTTACTTGTCTTGTATCATCTCTTTGCTCTTGTCTCCACTTACCTTGTGCCTCCTTTCTAATCTATTCTTTGATTCTATCTTTCTCTCTCTGCCTCAAGAATTCTGAGTTCCTCTCAGCTTCACTTCTTATCCTGGTCCAGTTCCCATTTCACTCTTCATCTATTTCTTGCCTTGACTCTTTGCTATTCTGGCTTGGCTAGATCTCTGTGCCTTCATATCTGCTTCTAGGACTTGCTAAGTTCCTGTCACTCACTCTGACCCCTAAATCCCTGGCTCCAGGACTTGTTACTAGCCCTGGCACTTATCTCCAACCTCTCTTACACACCCTTGGCACTCACTCTTGCACCTCTTGCCCCAGATGGAGCTAGTGCTTCCCACTCACTGCTCCTTCACTTCTCTGGCCTTGCCTCTTAGTCTTGCATCCCCCACACTCATCAACGGTACTCATCACATATATGGTACATCATATTCACCCAGTAAGGGATTGCTCAGTAACTTGAGCCCCTGTAGTCAGCAGAACCTGACAACAATGATTCTCTCATTCTCAGTCAATGTAATAAAGGGTTTCAGTCCTTCTCTGACATCTGCGCTTCTCAGTCCTTCACAGCTTGGGTTGGTTTTCTCAGTGGCCTGAGTTTCCAAGAAGTCAAAGCTGGCTTGATTGAATGATTGTCTGGATTGTGCATCATGCAAACTCATTTCTTGATAGGAGTTGAGCATTCAAGGACAATGAACTAAGTTTCAATGTTAAAAGTTGCTTTGTACTGTGGACTTTGACTCCAGTTAGACCTAAAGAACTTGGAGTTGTGTGAGGTCTGTGGACTTTGACTCCAATCAGAGCTTCACTGAGTAGGTACCATGTGATAATTCTTTTGTGTTCACCTAGAGAGGACTTAGAGTTGTGTAAGGTACTTACAGGAGTACCACTTGGTCCACTCTAGGTATGAGGTTCATGTGATTCTGCTTAATTGGTTTCCATTTCAGTCCCTTTATATTGGTCTTGTGAAAATATTATTTTAAACCATTTAATTATTGACTTTGATACCTATATAATTTATGTGGTGCAATACATTGTCAGTGTAAGAGATGTAAGGACATGTGAGCTTATAAGGTTGTAAATATTCTTATTGTGAATGATACTTGTTGTAATCAAGACAATCCTTCACTTGACAACCCATTCTTGTGAAGTCCATCTCTCTCACCCTTTCTTTGTTATTGTGCAACTACCTGCCTAGGTATAGCATTTTAACATATTCTGTGCAGTACCAGTATGGGAATGTCTGGACTGGAACTGAAAGACTTGAAGATTGCTCGAAGATGTATAATCAAAACTCCATGAATGAACCTGTGACTTGTGCTGCCATTATGTCCTTGAAGTCAAAACTAAATTTTTACACCACCAGTGAAGGTATCTGATCAAGTTGCCGGCAAAATAATCACATGAGACCTAGAGAGGAGGTGGCAGTGGAACCGCTCACTTCCACTTCGACCGCAAGAACTTCCACAGATGAATGAGCGAAATATTTGTCGCAACAAAATAGACTACGTCGACCCACCACTCCTCCCACCTCAGTGGCTAATATATTGAACCGGGGTTGTATTGCCGTTATGTCCTTACATACATATGTCTTCGCTAGTATATCGGTTAGTACACGCGCCTGTCAATTGATTCTTGACGCGCGAAAGCTGGGTTCGACTCCCAGGCGAAGAGATCCATTTTTTTTGTTTAAACGTGACGATCAGATGTCAGTTTCTTTGTCATCTTTCTCCCAATTGTGTGACCGAATATTATCCCAGATAGATCTTCGTAGCTGACAGAGATCTACTCGTAGGCTTGCGACTTGCATTTGAGTGACTCCCCTACTCACACCCGTGAATAGTAGCGACAGAATACAATTTCATCATGCCATGACACCCGCCCTCCACAAGGCAGTCACAAGTTGGCCCAGGTAGCCTTCATATAACGTTTCAGAGTGACTACTAAATTAGGGACGACGGCGCGATCATTGCCAATGTGTGAGGCGAATTGTAAACAAATTACTTTGTGGTTGTTAAGAATGTTGAAGCCCACATGAGACCTCACTCGTCACCTTCTTCACAAGATCCGTCTGGACGGCTCGCTTGTACCTCGTGGTCTACGTATTTGTCTGCTCAGGGATTGCAGGGTCGGAGATTATTCATCCTCGTGGACTGGTAATGATCGAAGCGTGGCGTGTGTGTGTCGTTCAACGAATCGCGGACAAAAGCTTGACTGAAACCTGGAGTGGATCAACTCATCTGACACGCACCGCCTCCGAGTCCATTATATATATATATCTCCGAATGCCCCTCGCATCCATCTACTTCACGTTCGAGACATATTCATGCTATACAAGATTGTAAACGCCAAATTCAATGACAAAGTGTTGGCACTGTCCAAACACGATAATGAGACGGGTCTGTGTATTCCATTCTCACATTTTGGCCTGTGTATTCTCAAGCTGGACAGTCATTGGTTTTGATCATTCTTTAAGCCAAAGCAACCAGTTCGTAAGACCTCAGTCAATGACCTACAGGCTACTGTGAAACTGACTACCTCTGTAACAGTGGTCTATACACGATTACAACGGCCTCAGCGTCATAAAAAATGCAGGGGCTTGTCCTCCGCTATACCTTGGCGAACGAAATGGAAGGATCGTCGGTATAGGGAGCAAGTCAGAGGACCAGGCGCCACGATGGGATGTTTGGCCAGTCGGTCGCTATTCAAGGTTCGTCTCTGGTGGATTCCAGATGGATACACGGATCTTATTGCTCAACTATAGAATTCTTCTTGGAAACTTGTTTTTGGAGTTAAGGCGGAGAGATATCACCCGATACTGTAAAGAAGTGGGCTTTGCACCCGGAGAGTACGATGATGATTCACAGCTTTGGGAACTCATACCAGGTGCGCAATCCCGGTTTCAATGTACCCATTCATCTTTTTTAAGGTGGCGATCGTCTAGTCCGCGAATGCTGAATCGTTCATGTATCTGTTTTTACCATACTTAAATCAATAATAATAAGTTTGAAGAGTTCAGAGACGTCTGATCAACACATTCAGATCACGACTGGTCCGTTTTGACTGGTGATATAAGGATATTTGAACACGTCGTCTTGTCTTGCACTGAACTTCAAAGTCAAACACGTCTAAATCAAATTACGAGGCGCGGTAAAACAAGCTCTTTATATCACTTGTTGGTAGAAACTCATCTTTGTTAACAAACAGGAGGGTGGTCCAATTTAAACTATGGCTAATATGAAAACATATCAGATACCTCTAAGTGACGCTTCGACTTCAGCTTTGATACTAGCCAACAGATCCTTCGTGGTGTACTTTGGGCGCCATCCGATGGACCGGGATCGATTAGCGGCGGCGCGCGAATTGCACCCAAACCCAGGAGAAGTATACTCCCCAAAATACTTATCGGTTTCTTCCTTTGTGAAAGGGGTTGGCTCTGGGTTTGTACCCTTGCCGAGCTCGATGAGTGCCATTGCAATGGCCTTCCCGACCTCATATAAGCTATGAGTCCCGTTTTCCCCGAAATAGTATCCTTCGCGACCATGCCCTGTTCCTGTAGGATTCTTCTTGATAGAATCGTATAGCACGAGGTATAGGTCCGCAACTGACGGACTCTGAGTAGCAAACCGGAATGAATAATTAAATCACGTACGATCATCGATGTGGACGTCGTTCCACACGTTTTTTCCGGCACCGACTGTCCCTCCTTCTCCGCGAGCCAGAGCTGCCTTGACTAAGAGTGGAATCTGGATTGAACGGTTGTTTTGGATGCCGAGCTCAGCGAATTTGGTAGTAGCGAATCCATAGATTGTAGACGGAAGGATAATGTAGGTCCTCACGTATCCTTCCAAATGGGTCAATTATTGGTACACCCAGTCATTACTCGTGCTTGCCTTCCGCATCAGCTGCATCAATTTCGACATCCACACACCTGTGGGGTTGAGTAACAGGGAGGCTTCCAATCTGTTCCGGATTGGCATCGTCATAGATCGTGTCCGATAAGTACGCGCCAAGGGCTTTATCGCCTAAGACGCCTGTTCCAGAAGTATGGATCAGGATCGGAACAGTTCCAGTAGTTTCGTGGCGCATCTTGAGGCCTCTGAGTATGGCCTGGATCGCGGGAAGGTAGTCTGCATCCGCCTAAGTATTAGTATTAGAATTTGATCAGTATCTGGAAGCACGAAATAATTTAGCACCATAGACACGACGACATCAGCTTCAGATGCGAGTTTTTCCACTAGTTGGCCATCTGTATGCGAGCCAATTACAGCGTTGATACCAAATGAGGCAAATATAGCAGCCTTTTCAGGTGAACGGACGAGCGCTGTGATCTTCGAGCTGGTGATATCCGAGCGCTCAAGGAACCGCGTTAAAACGGTGCCTCCGATGTAGCCAGTGGCGCCGAGGATGAAGAAGTTAGGAATCGACATGTCTTAAGGCGAGGCAAGAATAATGTTCGTTGTTTGGAATGAGCAGGATGCTCAAGAAGATTACACACCTTTCATACCCAGGATCACATCTTCGATGAATCAGCAATTACTTGTGCACGTGTGGGTTGCACAAGGCAAGTTAGAGTTAGACTTTCAAAAGTTCCTCCGATCTTCTAGCAGTTCGTACAGTACTGCACTTATCGATGTAGTCATGGGACAAAGTATGCTTGTGGCGGCGGCTGGGTGAGAAGATCACAGGTCTAAACGGTCGCTTTGAAATCGGGGGTTGTACATATGCGCAGTTTTAGATTGGGCTGAATAATCTCCAGTGGGGGGTGGGGGCGCGGCCTGCGAAACGGAGAAAAGTTCCGAGATACAGGTTTCTTTTCACACACCCGACGCCTACAGTGGATTTGACGTTGACCGCCGTAATTGGACAGAATCCTTAGATATTCAACTAGACATACTTGTTTTATGCGTCGATGAGACGATCATGACGCATCTTGCGAATACACTTGTTCGAGTGGAAAGCTAAGCAAATCATTTGATCATTGAAGTAGTCATTCACTCCTTTTTGATATCCCATGACGGAAAAGGCTTGGAAAAGTAAGTCAGGAGAACAAAATGGAGTTTTCCGGAGTCTGGACAGAGTCTGACATAATCACCCAAATAGGCACTTGCAATTGATTCCAACTAGCGATTGTACGAATCTTTTTCCAACCACCATGTCTGGAACTACCCGCCCGGTCGTCTTCATGGATATCAACATAGGAGAGACTCCTGCGGGACGGCTGAAGATGGAACTTCACAGCGATATCGTTCCAAAGTACGCTGCACAATCCTTTCAAGCTGATCCATGCGTTTTGTTCATAACCCATTCAGAACCGCAGAGAACTTCAGGCAACTATGTACTGGTGAATACAGGTAGGGTGTCTTGTATTGGAACTTTCAAAGTATCAAATCCATATGCAGTGAACTACAGGGTTAATTCGCGGCCCCAGGGTTACAAGGGTGCAACCTTCCATCGGTTCGTCATGTTTCATTTAATCGATGTATTTTCATGAACCGTTGGAGCAGAGTGTAAGACTCTCTTGCAAGGAATCATCTACCCTTATCAATTTGGACATTAAAAGGGTGCCGAATTTCATGTGTCAGGGCGGCGATTTTGTGAAGGGAGACGGTACCGGGTCTTTCTCTATCTACGGAGACAAGTTTCCGGTGCGTTCGTTCTCACCTGTAAAAGCAAAGTCGATTCCACAGTAGATGCATAGGATGAGAATTTTAAGGAGAAGCACACAGGACCTGGGCTCCTGTCGATGGTATGTCTCTTGCTTTGACCATTTTTTCCTGGCCTGGATTGTCTTCAAGGCTAATTCTGGCCCAAACACGAACGGATGCCAGTTTTTCATTACAACTGCTAAATGCGAATTCCTCGATGGGAAACATGTCGTTTTCGGCCACGTAATCGACGGCATGCTCACTCTTCGCAAGATCGAGAACGTCGCTACTGGCCCTAATAATCGACCTAAGCTTGTCGTTAAGATTACTGGTGCGTTCTGTAGAATCTCATGCCGACACAGCTCATCACTGCAATAGAATGTGGTGAAATGTAACAAGAGCACGACGGATGAACGTTGCGAAAGGCAAGCGCAAGCGCGCCGCGAATAATGACCGCTTGATCATGCGTAACCTGGTTCTGACTGTTTCCCTGCTGGCTCGGCGATAGGTGCTGAGTCTACGGACACGGGACTCGGAACCGCAGACACTCAACTTTACATATATATATAATAGCTGACAGTGCTTTTTTGTATCTTTGTTTGGATTCGAAGTGAGTTCGAGACGCACTTGGTGAAAAAAAGGAAGAAGGGAAAGAAATGATCACAAGGTTACCCGAAGGAAAATATTAATATCTCTTCGCCTGGGAGTCGAACCCAGCTTTCGCGCGTCCAACTCAATGGGTTGACAGGCGCGTGTACTAACCGATATACTAGCGAAGACCTGTACATTTGTGCCAAATACGAATATATATTCTCAGACGAAATCTATGCAACGTGTCCCCACGATGTATGGTTTTCTGATAATTTGAGACGACAAATAGAAACGAACAACATTTTCCCTCGTTCCTTCTTCATCTCACGATGTCTAACTACGCCTTTAAACTCGTCGAGGCTTCTATGTATTGTAGCTATTCAAGGATACACCTTCATGCTAATTTCAGGAGAAAGCAGGCTTGAGCCCAGTCTTGTACCTACTCAACATATCCTGACCTTCATCGGTACCCACCACTTGTGGAACGTCACTTTTTGTCAGTATACTCACCTGACATACATATGATGGGAAGTCCGACCCGGAGACATATGACATCGACGAAATGATGGATAATCCTTTACATTGGTCACAAGGTAGAGGCTCCAACTGCTTTCAATTTCAAGAACTCAGTGTCATTCATCTTCGTTCTAGTCCTGGGGCATACAATCACTTTCCCGACTGCCACGAGCATATCACTATAGTGTCAAAGGAAGTGAGACCGTGTTCTCGTCATCCATCTGCCGCCACAATTACATACTGTACAATCGCCTCAGAATGTTCGATCTCACGCTGCATTGTTCCACATCGGCTTGACCCATTTACCCCAAGTTTTCCACCACGTGCAAGCTACTTCTTCTTGAATCATTTGACCCGGTATCGTCTTTCGAGGATGCTTCTTCCCGCCCAGGGCAATAATGTGAAGGTCCTGGACGTGTGAACCCTCCTCTCCAGGCTTGATAGAGTCAATTAAATGGCGTTCCTAACGTAATACACGAAGGACATCTGACGTTCTTGTTTGTCCATTTGCTCAAGAGTTTCCCGGGATATTTATATAAAAAGGCATTCATCCAACGTTACGCTCCATCCTTCACAGGATACTATCCAAGTTCTCGTGAATCTGTCCTCAGAATAATCTTGTAGCCATGCATCCAGAAGAAGTCGATGTCATCGTCGCAGGAGGGGGACCTGCAGGTAAGCGTTGCAACGCGATGCAACTATGCGCTATCTCATTTATTTTACAGGTTGTGTCGTTGCCGGCAGGCTTGCGTACGCAGATCCAAACCTGAAAGTCATGCTCATTGAGGGTGGGGCCAACAACCGCGATGATCCATGGGTCTATAGGTGCAAACTCACATAAACCGCGTAATCTAATGCTGAATCCATTTCTTGCTTAGGCCAGGTATCTATGTGAGGAACATGCAACAGGATGGGATGTAATGAAATTTCTCTTGAACTTTAACTACTTTCATATCGTCTCACCCTATTGACAGAAATGACAAGGCAAAGTTCTACGTTGATACTCAAAGTTCGCCTCATCTCCGTGGCCGAAGGAGCATCGTTCCGTAAGTCCTTCTAATCGAAGGAGACGCGATCAGCTGACGGATGATTGGAACAGCTGCGCCAATATCTTGGGTATGTGCTAGATAAGTGAACTGCATAACTTGCTGACATTCAGACTTCTAAAGGTGGTGGAAGCAGGTACGTAGGATCCACATATATTCCGAATTTGACTGATATTGCCGACTTAGTATCAATTTTCAAGTTCGTTTTCTTGGTATGTTATGAAGTGCACACTGACTGGTCATGCTTCAGATGTATACTCGTGTACGTCATCTATCCAACCAAAGCTTAATTTCATCTGATGTAGATTTTTCAGGCCTCTGCGTCCGATTGGGGTACGTTTCCACGTTGAACGAGTTTAGGCTATTCTGAAGTCAATCATTGCCCAAAATAAGATGACTTCAAGACCCCTGGTTGGACAGCAAAGGACTTGCTTCCGCTCATGAAACGTGTCCGTGACTTTGACTATCCACGGATATAATTACGCTCATGCGTTCTTCTCAGCTTGAAAACTATCAGAAGCCAGTCAACAATGATACTCATGGCTACGATGGTCCCATAGCCATTAGCAATGGTGGATCAGTCACCGCTCTCGCTCAGGACTTCTTGAGGGCATCAGACGCAGTTGGAGTCCCATACAGCGGTTCGTCCGAGAATTTCCTTGAATATTTCATCATTCAACGTGTTCTTTCATTCACAGATGATATTCAAGGTGACCTCTTAATAAGTATCAGGTTAATTATAGCAATCAAATCGTTATAAATCAGATTTGGACACTGCGCACGCTTCTGAAATATGGGCGAAGTATATCAATAGACATACAGGCAGGCGCAGTGATGCTGCAACAGGTGCGCTCAATCATTATCATGACACAAAGTAACACGTTGATCTTTGCAATAGCCTACGTCCACAGCGTGATGGATTGTCAGACCAACTTACATTTGCGCACCAATGCCCGAGTCTCGCGCGTCATTTTCGAAGGCACAAAGGCTGTTGGCGTGGCTTATGTTCCAGCCCGTAATCGTACACATGGTGCTCAAGTGAAAGAGACTATTGTGCGCGCACGGAAGATGGTCGTCTTGAGCAGCGGGACTCTCGGAACGCCGCAGATCTTGGAACGATCCGGTGTTGGCTCTGAAGGGCTTCTACAAAATCTCGATATCAAAGTTGTCAGTAACCTCCCTGGCGTTGGGTAAGTCCTGTTCATTGTCGTGCGACGTGTGATCTCAGTGGAGAGTAAACAGAGAGCAGTACCAGGATCACTATACCACGCTCACTGGTAAGCGCCCGCAATGGTCAATTTTAATTCCAGCTTACATCTCTTCAGTCTACCGAGTGTCCAACGAGACTTTCACTCTTGATGACTTCCTGAGAGGTGACAAGGAAGTCCAGAAAGAGGTCAGCCTTACCTTCCTGCGTCATGGCTCATTAGTGACATTGGTCAAATGAAAATATCAGCTATTCGCAGAGTGGGAGACCAGCCCAGAGAAAGCCAGACTTTCGTCCAACGCCATTGATGCGGGTTTCAAGGTCATTATTAATTGTGTCCTTCTCAATTTGACAAGTTTTTCTGAACATTGTCTAGATACGCCCGACGGAGGAAGAACTCAAGGAGATGGGGCCCGAGTTCAACGAGCTCTGGAACAAGTACTTCAAAGACAAGCCAGATAAACCTGTCATGTATGTTTTACCCTCCATTTCGCACTTTGTTTAGTTGAATACCAACCAATCATATCCAGGTTCGGATCGATTGTTTCTGGAGGTAAAATTGTTTTGTTGAGGATACCTGCAGACTGATAACATGTTCGCTAGCTTACGCCGATCATTCCTTGCTGCCTCCTGGCAAATACATGACCATGTAAGTCATTCATCCTCATCGAATGGAATGGAAGACTAATTGGCGTATGTAGGTTCCAATATTTGGTGCGCATTTGATCCAAGATATAGGTGACTTCGCTATATTGAATTTTTCTAGGAATACCCTGCTAGTCGTGGAAAGGTTTGTCTTGCCATATTTTCTTAACTAATCCTTTCTCAACGTGTTATAGATTCACATCTCTTCTGCTAATCCGTACATAGAACCATTCTTCGACAGTGGATTTATGAACAATAAGGCAGACTTTGCGCCGATTCGATGGAGCTACAAGAAGACACGTGAGGTCGCCCGCAGGATGGATTGTATGTCAATACTTGCATCGCTGCTTCCGAACGAAGTTAAAACAACACCTATAGCCTTCCGTGGCGAGCTTACATCACACCATCCACACTTCCATCCCGCCTCTCCGGCAGCTGCGCGTGATATTGACATCCAGACGGCCAAGCAGCTCCTTCCTGATGGATTTACAGTCGGTATTCATATGGGTAAGCCATTATGTGGACGCGTGGATTCATTCTAACGTCTTTGACCCGGTCTTCCAGGTACTTGGCACAAGTCAGTACATTTTGGTAGTTCCAACCTAATTCGACTGAAGCAATTACAGGCCAGGAGAGCCATACAACGCAGCCAAAGTGCACGAGGACATCAAGTATTCTGCTGAAGATGATAAGGCTATTGATGAGTGGATCGCCGGTAAGACGAGATCCTGGTTTCAAATTTTCAATATTAAAAACGATAAACAGATCATGTCGAAACTACCTGGCATTCGCTTGGTAAGTCTTCTTTACTCCAGCTTGCTTATTCGCCATTTTAAATGAAATCCATTGTGCAGGAACTTGCGGTGGGTAATCCCTCGTCTTTTTTTCAAGAAGATTCTCATAGAAATAGCTATGAAACCGAGGGAGGAAGGCGGAGTAGTCGATGGCCGACTCAATGTATATGGCACACAGAACCTGAAATGTGTTGACCTGAGTATTTGCCCTGTATGCTTTAACTATCTCTGTCCATGTCCAGTTTGAGTGATGACCATCTTCCAGGACAATCTGGGCACAAACACTTATTCTTCGGCACTCCTGGTCGGTGAGAAGGGAGCTGACCTTATCCTTGAGGAGCTTGGTCCGTATTTTGCCTTTTGAGAAGACAGGTCTGTGCTGAAGCTATCTTCAGGGCTCAAAGTGAGAATTCCTCATGCTCCCGTCCCTCACGCCCCTGTTCCCAAGGGAGTCCCTGCCACTCAACAAGTTCGTTGAACGTTCTCGCATGGAACTTGCCATTTGTGAAGTCCCTTCCCTGCCATCTGATCCATCTGAATGAACAAAGTTAACACCATCGTGTTTGGACTCTTTCCTGAAATTGACTATGTATTACGTACTCGCACGAAATTGATTGATTCTCGTCAATCGTGATCGAAGGTACTATGATTGCGAAAAGAGCAGTCCCTTGTCTGGAAGGGCAGAGGCCGTCCGAAGTACACAGAGATGGAAAAGAGTGTGTGTGTTGTAAGTATTGATGGTGAGACTTGATAGTTACGTTATTTACACTCTCGGTGAATGGATAATGACACGAAGGTCTCCATCGATAGCTTGGGCATTCCGCAACCGCTACGTTTGAGGTCCGTAATGCACGAAGGTCGGCGACGAATGGGCGCGGTAACATCTATACTTATGTTATGACATTAGAAGCAGTGGCATTGCGACACATTGGATGCTTAGCAGCAGCAACAGATTCTTTTCTTCCTTAGATATCGACCCGTGCAATCCTCGAAGAAGGCTTTTCGTCGCTGTGGGTCAAGCCCAGCGTAATCTGTGAACGACAGTCCACGCTTGCACAGGCTTCTGCCAATCGTGATCTCAGATCTGTTATGGGTCTGGGCCTACAAAGCCTGTTATGGCATCTACTTCGTCCATTAGATCAACCCTTGTTTCTTCTACAGAAGTCATGAGATCTACTTGTACGCGTCATTTGTCCCTGTGATGGACCTACACACACACTTCATTTCCCCGATGAGCACGAGGTCAAACCAAAACAAGAAAACAAAAGAGCAACGTCTATAGGCTGTGTTCATTCACCATGTGGTCGCTTGGTCCGTTCGGGTCCGCGCGGCTTTGATACGCCACACAAGGAACTATTAAAGCTTGGAAAGACGACAAAATTCCACCCAACCCTCTTTCCGCTACCACTATCATCTGGTCCTCACTACTTATCTTTGGACGCTTCACGTACTTCGATCCCACGTAGTGACGCTTAGGACATGGCCCTATCTAAAGTACCCCGGACTCTCCATATCTCTCATCGTCGACCTTGCGATGAGACAAATGCATTTGTCGTTGAGGCCAGACGACCCAATGTATGTCCTTGTCCTCCTCTTGTTACGTGGAGCCCTACTTACTTAGCTCGTCTCTTCTCTTACAGTGACGTCGCCACACTACGCATGTTCAAGCCTTTATCATCCTTACCAAACTCGGACTCGAAGACGACAGACACTCCCCAAGTTTCCTGCTAGATTACCTGTACGTTATGGAATCCGTGCGCACAACCACAGAAGGTGGGGTGGGCGGGATGCTCGAGCCCCACCTGAATGACGGCCGTAAGGCTGGAAGAGGCAGCAGCCCAGCTGAAAAGCTTTGGAGAATGTGCCCCCGTGGGCATATCGTGCGCTCCTCGGCTGGCATCTGCGAAGGGGGCCGATGCAGACGGACTTGCTAGGCCCCTAGATACCCTGACGAGTGCAGATATGCATTGTACGTATTGCGATCGTAAGGCGGGCTCTAGCAGGCGGGGAGTGTTTGACGTCCCATGTCCTTGGGATATGCACGGTTCGTCGTAATTTGTCTCTTGTCCCTTTTCGCGCCTGATACCCTTTATCTAGAGTACCTCCGCCGGAAGACATCAACGTCATCCCGGACATGGTCGTCCACAGCATGACATTGGGCTATCATTTTCAGCAGGTACGTCCTAGGTCATTGTATGGGTAGACTGACCCTATTTAGACCAGAGCTTAGCCCACCACGCAAATTTGTAGCACACCATCTTGCGTAAATTTTTCATCATTCCTAATGTGTCCCGTTCGATTCTTACTCGCTTTCTAGAGCATTCCAAGTAATGAGATTAATAACCACACGTACCTTGCGCCCCGACAACTGACTCATCTGTACGTCTACTGCATCAGTCGTCTGGACCGTGCGCTCACTGTCCGTTACGCAGATCCGTTTTTCCTGGATGTGTATTATACGAGCTGTGACACACGATCATCGGTGATGATAACAAGAAACTCTTCCTTACATATATGATTTTATGTAGAACACTCATTATCACCCGTAGACAACATAACACGTACATGATATCCTCCTATGAAATTACAAAAGAATGAAGAAGTCGTATTCTGTTTGATGCCAGGGACATTACACGTAAAGCACAGAACAAGCTGTACAGGTAGAGTGACGCAGTAATATTTCAAGACCTAAGTAACCGTGACGAACATCGCGTCGAACCATAGCCATATTGTTCTCCATATGATTGGTGCACTTTAGCGCGCAGATATCATGCAAAAAAGAAAAGTGTTCCCGACGTATATATAAAGGTTGTACTCGGTCTGTTAGGGGGTTTTCGCCTGAATCACGGCTAAGTATATGACATCGTGCTGGACTGTAAAAACGGATGATGGCAGGTTATCAGGCATGATGATTGTTGCTATGGTGACTAGCGTAGCCCTTGTATTGTGCTGATGCCGCCCCATAATTCTCGATTATACTTTGACCGTAAAAGTTTATGAAGAAATTTTGCAGCGTTGTCACTCGTCATCTTTGATATATATACCTACCCCTAGAGAACCACGGAAAAGTTTTCGTTTTCATTTCATGTACCCCAGACAGCAAGAATACCATGCAGGCACCATAATTAGACAGACACGAGGAAGGAGCGAACATAGACGCAAGCAAAGCACACAAAATACACAAGACCCAAGACTCTAGCAATTCAAGTCCACATAGCCAGAAGACCACAGCAAGCAAAGCGCCACAATCGCAATCACAACCAGATTCAGTCTGACACAGCACTAGACATCGAGCACGCGCCTCAGCCACGTCCTACACCCCTCAAGTTTCACCTGAGTGTCAAAGAACGGCGTCAAAAACAGTCTGCTCCAACACAAACGTCCCTCTCCCCAGACGCAAATTTCGCGAAAGCAAAGAAGGAGAAAGGCAATCACCCGTACTCACCTCATCCAGATCCATCAACTCCACCAACTCTTTCTTCACAGCCCCGACCGTTCTCTCTGCCCTCGCTTCCGTATCCCTCCTCCATTTACTCGAACTGACGGGCGAGCCAGACCCAACGCACAACTCGTACATATACCACGGTTTCGCATCTTCATCCCGACGCATGAGAACGACACAGGACCCATGGAGGAGTGCGGATGCGGCGAGGAGAGAGAGTGGGTATTTGAGGACGTCCGGTTCTGTTCGTCGGAGGATGAGGGAGAGTATTGGTTATTAGTTAGCATCTGAGGTCCACCGAAATCTAATCATAAAAGCGTGCCCAGAACATTCACGGATAACGAATTCATTCCCAGGCGTTATAACCGAAGAGCATGGAATCGGAGTAGAAGAGAACGAGGAATTCGATCGGCGACAAGGTCACCAATCCCTGACGCAAAGAAACTCACCGAGCACAGCAACACAGAGCGTTCTCCACGTCTCCCTCTGCACCAAATTCCACCCCTCTCTGCACCCACTCTTTCCCTCTTCTCCTTCCTTTTCCTTGCACCGACACCGGCACCCGCACGCATTTTCAAACTCGCTATTCAAAATCCTGCGGAGCACAGGAACGGCCTCCCACACCTCGCCCAACACGCCTTGGGGTGTATCTCCTAGTCTGAACTGCAGAGCATTGAGCACGTCGCGGTGTGCTGTCTGTTTGCACGTCGCGAGAATGTTAATACGAGTTAGTCCCAGTCGCGTTTGATACGTAGCGTGGAAAGGGTACGGGGGAGGGGAAGCAGCGAGGGAGAGAAAAGGCTAGGAGGAACACACCTCAAGATCTTCGTATCCTACAGGCCCATGCGGTGCCATCTTCATAAGTTCGTGTGCATATATGGGGAGGAGGGGGTACAGGAAGTCGCGGTGGTACTGTATTTTTCATGGACGTCAGCATCAGCGTGAGCATCGGAGAGTTTAGGACGTACCTTGATACTTATGCCCAAACAGGCGAGTCCAACATCCCACGTAACCAACCTCCTCCCTTCTTTGTCCAGCTCGCTTCCGAACGCCCATACTTCTCTCGTAGTCTCTCCTTCAGCGGAACTCGCACCGGATCCCTCCCCAGACAGTCCCACGAGCCAAAAGAATCTCATAAACAGATATGCAGCATGGAATCGTGTTTCGGGCGACGTCGAGAGTTGGTCGGCGAGGTTCGTGCGGCATGGGCTACGCTCGTGTGTATGGCACGAATCTGAACGGTAATAGCGATTGGGGGTTGTTGTGACGGTTGGAGAGGACGACGCGCTTGATGGGGAGGTTATGGAGCAAGGTGAAGAGCGAATGGACGTCGGAGATGTGGTTGTGGTGCGTGTTGTTGCAGAAGTCGTGGTAGAGGACGTTGTGAATGAGCGCGAAGATGCGCAGGAAGAAGAGACCGAGCTTGTGATGGAAACCGAGGAAGGACTGTTGACAACTGTGCAAGTATCATCCCCGTCCTCGCTACCCTCTGTACGATGCGCAGCCTTGTACTCTTCACTCTTTTCAGGAGAAAGGACCTATTATCCCACCAAGTTTGACACTGACTTTCACATAGGGCAGAAGGAGTTATCGAAACTCACCTGCATGAACCACCTGACAACCTCCTGCCTCAAGTCCTCTCCAACACAATCCCATAACCACTTGTCCTCCGTTTTTCCCTCTATTATCCCTAACCCGTCCTGCGCACGCAACTCCCTCTCCCTCTCTACAAACCTCCGAATCCTCAAACGCGCTGGCGACTCGGTAGACATTGGCGGAAGTGGAGAAGGTGGTGCGATGGCCGGCACCTCCATACGCTCGTCTGTGCATTTGTTCTTGGTATTCTTAGAACACACAGCGCCGGAACCGTGAGCGTCGAGTGTCGAGGAGGGCGATGCGGGGGCCGTTGGGACTGCGTTCTACGTGTGCGCTCGTTATAAGGAGCAAAAAGACGAATATATGCGCGAAAAAAAGTCCTTACTTCCTTGTCATCATCGAGAACTGACCTCAACGATGCGGCTCTCCTTACACTTGCGGATGTTTTAGCGAGGTTTGTCCTCAAATGCGTGTGCGTCGATGTGCGCGTGAGGATCTTTGGTCGTTTACGCGGGGGCTCGGAGTCGTTTTCTTCCTCCTTGTCCAGGTCGGACCGCGGACAAAAGTAAGACGACGCACGGTGGATGAGACGGGAACTGAATCCAGGTTTGGCATTTCTGTTGATAGGTGAATGTATGCGCGGTAGTGGAGAGCTCTGAGACGAGGACGGGGCAAAGACAATTGGACTGAGTTCTAAGAATGAAGGCGCGTTTATTTCAGTGTCACAGTCGAAAGAGGTAAAGCTAGTGCAAGAGACAGGGTCTGATTCAATGTCTGCATCGATTTCAGTTCCAGTAGATGAGGTAGAGAACGACAAAGCCCGCAAGTCAAACGTCGCCTGGAAAGTATTGATAAAGCCTCTAGGATGAGCATCTGCACAAGACTCCTTGCTGTCCTCTTCCTGACGATGTCTCTCAACGTCACTAAGCAGCTCTGTCAGACGACGCGTGAAGACGTGATCTGTATCACAGGAATCGCCTTCGCTAAGCTCTAGTTCGACAGTACTGACGGTGGTCGTACTCCCGTCCGACCACGAAGGCGAGCTAGATGAGATGGGGCCTGGAGGCGTACTAGAGAATGTAAAGCCGGGCGGGGGACTTGACGACCGCAGATAGACGCTGTTGGGGCTCAACGGTGCCTCAGGCGGGCTTGAGCTTGCCATCGTTCTATGTTGCAGGAGACGAGTTGGGCTCCGGAATTCTGGTGAAACTCTGGGTCATGTGCCAGACCTGAGCTTAACTACATCTTGCCATCGAAGAAACAACTCTCTGCTAGTATATCGGTGAGTACACGCGCCTGTCATGTTTATGTCCGCGCGAAAGCTGGGTTCGACTCCCAGGCAGAGAGATTGTTTTTCTGATCCACTTCCGTCGCACCTCACTCAAGACTTTTCAGGCCGACGGCGCAAAGTAGTGAAGCTAGTCACCCAGCAGATATTTGTTTTCCAACATAGTCACATCGCTTCTATTCAAGACTCGACTCTCCAACCCCCAATCCACTACCACTGAGTTTGCGCAGAAACGGGTTCTATGATGCCTCGGCAAAAACGTGTTTTACGATACTTGAAGGGCACAAAATGGTATCTTGGAGTACGGAGGAGAAGGCCCGAAACAGTTTGTGTCCTCGAAAGCAGACGTAATGGGTAAACTTCCGTTCTGAACAGAGGCGCAATTTCAACTTCGTCGAGCTACCAACAACGGGATTGTCTCCCTTGCGAGCGTACTGGCATGACCCGCACCACGTCCAGTCTTACTCTTCGGTGGTATTGCCGACCATCACTACTCTTTTCAATTTTGGCGTCGATCAATCAGCAATTTCTCTTGTTACATGTGACACCAATGACGACACATCAAACTTATGTACCGCACCGTTATGCGGACGTAGAATGTAAAGAGAAAAATTGACTCAAATTTCAACATATTTGCTCGGTTCGTTTCAAACGAGGTTGGGCACAAGAAATGAATAGATATGTTATGTCGTATATACTTTGATTGCGTATAAAAAGACTTTATTCCGTGCGAGCGGTCATGTGTGACTCTTTGAAGAAGACAATGACGGACCTTTATGCTATTAAAAGTTGAGAATAGGGCCAGATGATGAATTATGGCAGTGGAGTGAACTTGAGCAAAGTCTCTGCCTAAATGTGTTCGCAAATCAGATACGACGAAGGAAGTGATGGCAGAGAACTTCGGTTCGCGTGTTGCATGATAGAAATAACATCCTCCGACGGCAGAAAAACGGCGAGAACTAAGAGTCTTCCCTTGAGATGCAGATAAAGTGCCGAAGATGAAAATAAACTCAGCATGCACAAACGTTCATGGTCAGGCGACCGATTAGGTCAATGAGAATTGAACCATGTTCACACTATCAGAAGGACAGACCTAAGAGCGCAGCAGGTCCTCAAAGTGCAGATCTAAGCATGATGACCAACCAGAATGAATGATGCCTTGCTACGATGTACAATTGAATCCGATAGGATCTACGACGTTCTTACAACTTATCTTTCTTGAAGTACTGCTCGTCTCAATGGCGTCAAAATCAATGAACTGAATACCGGGGCATGGCGCAGAGCCACTGCACTGCAAGGTTGCTAGCGTAGTGGAAGAAACATTGCCTGACATCGGACCCCATGTGACATCCGAAATCTGGAAGAGAGATGTGTCACAGCCGCCTGTTGCGCCAGAGAAGGAGGTACACTGTGTGATGCTTGCGACAGAGTTGGTCAAGTCTATAAGTGAAAAATCTCGGAAAGCTGGGAGGAAGAGGAAGTTAGGAACAACTTCATATAATAAACAAACATACTGAGATTTTTTGCGTAGCCAAGACCACCACCACCGCCTACAACAATCAAGAAATAGTGTCGTAAGACAAGAGCATCACTTACCATTTGGAGGGAAACCTTGTTGTATTCCTCTGCCGAAACGATGTCAGATTGAGAGAAATACGAACTTGGTGTGTTACTCGCGTCCAAGTTTTTATATATGCTGCATATCGTGTTCCAAGGCATGTCACTCGTTCAGCTGTAACGTTCTCAATCCTTTCGTATACACCAACATATTGACCTATTGACCTATTGATATTCGTGAGATAGAGCCCACTGGCACACATGTACAAGATTCACCCGATTGCGACACCAAGCCCTCCATGGAAAACAGAATCCTGAACCAAGATATTTGTCGAGTTTGCTTTCAGGGAGATATTATCGTCGCCGCCGGTAACGGTCCAGTTGCGAAATGTGATGCGATTGGAAAAAAAGGTGTCAACTCCGTCTGTATTTCGGGCAGGTGCCTATATGCATTCATGACCAGTTATCAGATGACTTCAAAACAAGCGGCATACTGAGCTCGAAGACGTGGAGTTGACATAGATGGAGTCAAGGATAACGTCCTCTGAATTGATGATAGCCATGGTCCAGAACTGGGATTGCACAAAGCGTAAGCCGGTGAATCGCGAGTTTGTGGTGTTCGTTATCATGATACTGATTGGGCGGCCGGGGAGGTTTGACACTCCATTTGTGAAATCATACCTGATGAAAGGTTATTCGATGACAATCCACATATAAAACTGAAAGATACGGTATACCATAGCTGGCCATTGCCATCGAATGTCCCCGTGTCATAACCATTAAATGTGACGCGATCGCCACCAAACATCCACGCAGTTGTCTGGTTCTGATATCCAAGCGGTAGTCCGTTAGCTCTCCAATAGGTGATGTTGCTTCCCCACTATACGATTCAATACAGTGTATGTCATTGAAAGAAAAATCATCGCACAAGTAATGTACTCTCAAGGTCTATGACAACGTTGGATAGGCCAGTCGTCTGTAGCACGCTCTCCACATGAAATGTTGCGTTGTCGAAAATGATGTGCCCATCTTTTTTGCATTCTTCGAACGCTTTCCGTATTGCAGGTGCATCGTCGCTTACACCATCTCCGCTAGGATTTACTCTGCACACTTTGACATCGCTGGCATGAGCACAAAGAAGACTATAAGAAAAGAGAAGGATGTGTAGGAACAGCTTCTGCATCCTCAGTGGCTTTTGGCAAAGACATGCGAACTAGTAATATATATGTATATCAGAGAAAGAGCTGTCGTTTGCGCCGGTGTGGCACAGCGGGCCGGCGGTGTCGGTTAAGGGTATTTTCCGAAGGTCACATTGGTTTCCTCGTGGATTCCGGCCGGCAATCAGACCCCCCAGACTCACTAACATCTTTCGCTGCCTTCCGTGCCAGGCATGGTCTCGTCAAATCTGGTGGCTATAGTATAATCATCCAGGTGTATATTGGGTATCTGCTATGAGGCTTTCATCCCCTGCCTTTCTGCACACAAGGCAGTCAAGTTTTATTCTTCTGGATATCATGTTTCTTCATCTTGCTGTTGCATCCTCTATTGTTGGCAGGGCTTTCAAGCCTTGTCACTTACCTATTCCATTTTCACCTGTTAGAATCTTATAGCTCTGACAAGTATGAGTATAAACCCTCAACTTAATGTATATTCAACTGAGAATATACAAGTATAGTAAGTTATAAACCTACACAACTGTGTCAGAATATTGAACGGAACAATAGCAGGTAGACAGCTCATCTTCAGCTCAATATATATCAAACTAAAAGTATTGTAAGGGCAAGGCTCAATGTCTGCAGAACTCCTTCCACAGAGCCTGCAATGCAAGGGACAAGCAGGAGTCAAGCAGGCACAGAGGCAGGCAAGAGTTGAGCAAAGAGTGAGTAGGGCAAGCAGAGAGTCAGACATCACTAGAGAAGCTTACAATTGACTTGGTGGATAGGCCAGGAGAATACTGCTATTGTTCAGTCTGGGGATATTTTATCCACAGGCTGCCTTTATATACTACATTGGTGGCTGTGCTATTAATCAATACTGTTTAACTAATCAGGCCCTAGTATGTAATGGAGTATGACTAACAGTGACCAATGCTGAGTAAGGTCCATGCTGATGCAAAATTGACTAATTTAATCTTTTAAGTGGATTATCTGATTAGATTTTGAGTAGCCTTATCATGAAAGTTGATTTGGGCTTAGTTACATGTGCACACACTTTTAGTCAACAAAATAATATGGTTCTATTTGATTTTAAAATAGTGGTTTTTGCTCACACAATTTAGAGGCCAATAAACCAGATTTAATTCAAATAATATAACTAAATATCCCAAATGAGACCACTGAAGCCAAACCTGAGCTCTTGAGCCTAAGAGGTCTGTGCACTGGAGACTCCATGCCGTGGTAAGCTGTTTGCTTGCCTGACGTCCCCAAAGAAGCCCTTCTTTTATACCCTCTGGTGGCATGCATGGGCTGAGTGCAGTTCACATGATTATGCCACTTTCTTGCATACCCAGAGGTGCTGATGCTCCCTTGGTGTGTCCAGACCATTCCAGAGGAATGGTTTAGCCTTTCCTTGGCTAAAACCATTCCTCTTGTCAGGGGACTTCCATTTGACTTCCGTTTTTGGCACCTCACTATGCTCCAGCCCACCTCCTACGCCACTCTCCAGGACCTCCAGGGCTCACTCTAGACCTCCAGAGATCTCCAGAGGTTGTTTCATTTTTAGGAAAGCCCTGGAACTTCCTGCACTCCCTGTTCAAGCATTGTTCAAGGTTAAAGTTAGCTCTGATCACCTATACAGTTGTTCCCACACTTCCATTGCCCACTGATGCACTGCACTAAGCAGCAAGAATTGTTAAACTTGTTCTCTTTGGATTTCTCTCTGCTAGGTGATTAGTTACTATTATATCATTGATTATCATGCCTAATATAACTTCAGATTTCCCTCTGCTAGTTGTGTGATTGAGCTGCAACTCCTGAAGGTCGCCCTTACACCTCTGGCCCTGTTCTGGCCATTCTGCCCTTCCTTCATCCTCTATTCTTCCATCTTTGTGGGTCGTGCACATACTAGCAAGGTGGGTGAGGTCATGGGCAAGCATAGGTAGTGGTAGTGGTTGTAGATATGAGAACAGAGTTACTTTGGTTGCAAGTGGTGCCCCATCAGTGGATCAATGAGCCATGATGGCAAGCATCACTGAGCACAGCCACTTGTCTGGCCAACCCTGAGATTGTGATGCAATCACAGAGATCTTGATGTCATCATGGATCAGAAATCCATGAGGCAGCCATAGTGCAGTTTGCATAATTATGCCACTTTCTTGCATACTTGAGGGTGCCAATGCCACCTTGGCACGTTCAGTCCATCCCAGAGGAACGGTTTAGCCTTTCCTCAGCTAAAATCATTCCTCTGGCCCTGTCCCAGCCATTCTGCCCTTCTTTCATCCTCCGTTCTTCCATATCTACAGATCATGCACATATTAGCAAGGTGGGTGAAGTCATGGGTGAGCACAGGTAGTGTCACGACCCGCTACCGACCCCCAGGACTTAGCCCCGGCCCCAGGACTCCAGCGCTCCCAATACCACCCCCACAGCCGCCCTGGGCCCGGACCGCTACCTGGCCAACTCCCCTGGCCATCACCGGCCATCACCGCCCGTCAACGCCACAGCCACCACCTGTCAGGGGACCTCTCTTTACATTCTTTTTCCCTCAGCCATGCTTCACTTTCATTCAGTTCCTTTGCCTTTCTTCTCAACTCATCAAATCCCTCATTGGTCGGACTGTGGGAAACTACTTCCTTATTGGACATTCCTCTTTGGCTAGATGGACTCACAGCCACTACTGGCAAAATCGTTGGCATACGATTTGTGGTCATGTGGCATGTGCATGACCTCTGCATGTGCTCGGATCATGTGACCATGGCCGTGACGTGACCGTGACGTGACA